>PIJE02000075.1:671090-693590 GCA_002895965.2 Coryphaenoides rupestris | reverse complement strand
TTTATTTGCGTTATGTATGTATTTGTGTTATGTATATTATTTCAGACAATGGGTGGAGACTTTTCCGGAAAGAACCAGGACTGCTCTAAAGGGATCTATGCCCTTGCAGGTCTGTATCATACATACTACTGCTAATACTTACTGTATGTATACATGATGTAATGGTGCAGGGGCTGTCGGCCATGTTTGGATGCGTTTCGGCGTCTTTTATTCTTTTCTTTTTTTCAGCCCGAGAAGTGTTCGTCATGTTAGGGAAACCAAACTACAAGAAGCTCGATCTTCAGGTCTTTGCCACATTTTTCGAGATTTACAGCGGAAAGGCAAGTGCACAAGATTCCCCCGTCTACTTATGTTATGATGTATGAAATCTGTTTGAATTATAAATATTTTGTTTATGTTTGTATCATCATATTCATTGTTTAGTGGTGCATTCTATACATTTATATATACATCTATACATACACTACTTTGAGTATGAGATAGGTCTTTGGGTGAGCGAAAACGCGAAAACTCCTGAAAAAGAATATGTAAGTCTTGCAACTTGTACAGCTTTGTGGTTATTTGTAGGAACTACAAACAATGTTTTTTTGTGATTACGGATAAAGTGAAGAAATAAATAAGAAAGAAGAAATCAATCAATTTGATCAAAGGATGTTTGCCACCCCTGCCCTGCTAGGATCTAAATGAAGGTTCTTACTTCTCTGGTTGTAAGTGGTGGTTCTAACAGTGGTGTGTGTGTGTGTGTGTGTGTGTGTGTGTGTGTGTGTGTGTGTGTGTGTGTGTGTGTGTGTGTGTGTGTGTGTGTGTGTGTGTGTGTGTGTGTGTGTGTGTGTGTTGCAGGTGTTTGACCTGTTGAACCGGAAGGCCAAGCTGCGGGTGCTGGAGGATGGCAAGCAGCAGGTGCAGGTGGTGGGCCTGCAGGAGCGCGAGGTCAAGTGCACCGAGGACGTGCTCCGACTCATCGAGATCGGGAACAGCTGCAGGTAATGCCCCGAGAGGCGGAGTCACACCATGCACAGACACCGGGGGGGTCTCCTAACCCAACCCCAAAGAGCGAGGAAAAACGACGTTTTATGTCCAAGGCAGACAACAAATATACCAGAGAAATGTAAGGCCTGAACGTAGGAATACATAGGAATGTAGAATATTATAATAGCACATACTTTGTGCATTTACATTAGGGCTGGGCGATTAAACGATCTCCAATCGAGATCGTGATAAATTTCTCGATCTATCAGCCTTCGCGATTTTTTTCGATCTGGATAGATCTGACAGCAGCGTCATGACGCACCGGAAATAAATGCAACAGCCAATCAGTCTGCAGTGTTTGTCGACACGCCCTTTCACTACGATTGGAGATTGGCGCAGCCAAAATAACGCGACTACAGCCAATCGGTCTGCAGTGTTTTGGCTCGACACGCCCATTTATACCACGACACGAGGCGTTGTTTACCAACAGCGACGCAAAGAAAGGACAACAGCATGAGTGACACCCGCGAGGAACGCGAGTTACAAAGTGACACGAGCAACCTATTGAAGCACCTGAAACGGTAGCACCCCAGTGACGACACATGGGGGCGGAGCCAAGAAAGTCCTTCCACAAGTAGCAGCGGGGCCCAAACAAGCATCGATTGTGTCGTCATTTGCTGCCATTTCCCGTATGAAAGACGTTCAAAAAGAAGCGAGGATATAAATAATGCAGGATCGTACTTCATTGCGAAAGATATGATGCCTTTCTGGCAAAAAACCTATAATGGTGTTAAATGATGTGCACAAGCTAAAATGTGTTTCATAATGACTGGTTTATGTAAAGCTGATGTAAAGAGATGTAAAGCCAGTATATTCCTTTTAATAATTATTATTACAGTTGTTGCCTTCCTACGGTAAGTCGGAAGGCCTTTATTAATGCAGAAAATAACATGTATGTATTGTGGCACACTCCCCTATATTGTGGAGTGTGTCCACCCGACTGAAGATAATCACTCCACCTTCACACACCAATATTCAATGAATAGTCTTTATTTCTGGTAAAGGGGAAGGGAAAGTGCAGGGATATTTATAGTGACCAAGTCCGTTATTCCGTGAGAGTAGTCGTCGTTCGTATGCAGGGGGTTATCACACCGGGAAGGGGTCTCAGGGGGTCCAGGGCAAGGCAGGCGGGAGGGTCGTCAGGCAGGCAAGGGTCGATACACCATCGGGTTCTCAGACAGGCTTTAAGTCGGGCACACAGCCACTCCTGTCTCTTTCCACTCACCCACACAGGGTCTTGGTTCTCGTCCTTCCTCTTTCTTTCCACCACCACCACCACCACCACCACCACCACCACCACCACCACCACTTCCTCGTACTCTCCCACGTCACTCTCCTCCACTCTCTCACCCGTCTCGAACCTCTCCACCACCCAGGTCCTCTCCTATTTATAGTCTGTGGTTGGGTCCTTAATTGGCTGCCTGCACAGCCAATTTCAATCAAGCTGATTGCCTTGGTCGCAATTCCCGCCTCCTCGGCCATCTCTGGGGGCCGAATGGGGACTCGCGGCCCCCCCGACTGTCGTCCACACTTATTCATCGGCCCTTCCGTGGCCGTCTGCCACAGTATTTATCCTGCAAGTAACATAAAATATAATCTATAATTTTGTTTGTCGAAGCACTCGCATGAGGAATTGCAAACACACTAGAATTATATTGAAGTTCACATTCGATGTAATATAAAATAACAAAGATAGATGGAGCTCATATCAGAGATTACAATTTTCCTTGAAGTAATTACGACACTGTACCTTAAAAGTGTACATATATACTGTACATATATTATACAGGGCTATATTTTGTTCATTCTCTCCTATTCGCTTGAAACTTTTCTTTATGCTCAAGTGTGTTTCTTTATGCTCAAGTGTGTATATATATGGATTGCATTTATATAGCACTTTTATCCAAAGCTCTTTACAGTTGCCTCACATTCAGCCATTCATACACCGACGGCGGTGTCAACCATGCAAGGTAACAACCAACACATCAGGAGCAGGTAGGGTTAGGTGGTGTCTTGCTCAGGGACACCTCCACACTTAGCTAGGTGGAGCCCGGGGATCGAACCAGCAACCTTCCAGACAACCGCTCTTAACTCCTGAGCTACTGCCACCCCCTCATCAGTTCTGTAAAGATAAAAGTAGAATATATATTTATATTACCCTGTACAGTGTAAAAACAACAACACATATATATATAGTAGTGATGATAAATAAAATAGAAAAAGACATGTAACACATGGAATTTTTTTTTTCAAAAATATACTATAGAATTAAATGAATATTTTCTGCCTCTCTCTCTCTCTCTCTCTCTCTGTGTGTCCCTCTCTCTCCCTGCCAGGACCTCGGGCCAGACGTCGGCCAACGCCCACTCGTCCCGGAGCCACGCCGTCTTCCAGATCATCCTACGGCGGCGTGGCAAGATGCACGGCAAGTTCTCCCTGATCGACCTGGCGGGCAACGAGCGCGGTGCCGACACGTCTAGCGCCGACCGCCAGACGCGCCTGGAGGGAGCCGAGATCAACAAGAGCCTGCTGGCGCTCAAGGTGATTGGACGACGCTGAACCAACGTTTACCTGGATTCAGCCCCGCCCCTCTTTATCCGGTCATGTTGCGCCGATCAAAGCAAATTTTATTGCATCGTTTTGAATCTTTAAAGGGGAACAACGCTGCCGACATCATCTTCATACTAGCCGTCATTTTACCCCAACGCCATCATTAACTCCTTTAATCTTATTGAATTTTATTCAGTCTTTATTAAATATGATCAAATGATTGTATTATAATACAATAATTCAATCAAATCACATCAAATTGTATCTTATTGAATTGTATTTAATAGTATCTTACCTTATTAAATCATATTGAATATTATTTATGACATTTAAAATCCTATCGAATCTCACCAATTTGCATCACAATTCACATTAAATCACATTGAATTGCATCCCAGCTCATTGAATCATATGTTATCTTATGTTTTTTATATATATGTGTACTATCTGATAATTTAGTTCGGCAAACTTTATTTTTTTATTCAGCTGGTGACTATTTTGTATTCATTAGAAGTAAACAACAAAAAAGCACATCACTGTCTATGAAATGTCTGTGGTTTAGTTTTATTCTAAACAGTGGATAACTTAGTTGTTGTCATCATGTGACTGAACCCAGGAGTGTATCCGCGCTCTGGGACGAAACAAACCACACACTCCATTCAGAGCTAGCAAGCTAACACAGGTGCTCCGGGATTCCTTCATCGGAGAAAACTCGAGAACATGCATGGTGAGTTAAAGTTATTACCGCAGTACTACCTAATGACTATTCAATGAATATTATAGATGGAGGTCAGTTATTATGTGATTTCCTTCTTTCTAGATTGCAACAATTTCTCCTGGGATGGCATCCTGTGAAAACACACTAAACACACTGAGATATGCTAACAGGTAGGACACGTTTAAAACATACTAAAAACACACAAAGATATGCTAACAGGTAGGACACATTTTAAAACATACTAAAACACACAAAGATATGCTAACAGGTAGGACACATTTAAAACATACTAAAACACACAAAGATATGCTAACAGGTAGGACACATTTAAAACATACTAAAACACACAAAGATATGCTAAGAGGTAGGACACATTTAAAACATACTAAAACACACAAAGATATGCTAACAGTAGGACACATTTAAAACATACTAAAACACACAAAGATATGCCGACCGCCAGACGCGCCTGGAGGGAGCCGAGATCAACAAGAGCCTGCTGGCGCTCAAGGTGATTGGACGACGCTGAACCAACGTTTACCTGGATTCAGCCCCGCCCCTCTTTATCCGGTCATGTTGCGCCGATCAAAGCAAATTTTATTGCATCGTTTTGAATCTTTAAAGGGGAACAACGCTGCCGACATCATCTTCATACTAGCCGTCATTTTACCCCAACGCCATCATTAACTCCTTTAATCTTATTGAATTTTATTCAGTCTTTATTAAATATGATCAAATGATTGTATTATAATACAATAATTCAATCAAATCACATCAAATTGTATCTTATTGAATTGTATTTAATAGTATCTTACCTTATTAAATCATATTGAATATTATTTATGAAATTTAAAATCCTATCGAATCTCACCAATTTGCATCACAATTCACATTAAATCACATTGAATTGCATCCCAGCTCATTGAATCATATGTTATCTTATGTTTTTTATATATATGTGTACTATCTGATAATTTAGTTCGGCAAACTTTATTTTTTTATTCAGCTGGTGACTATTTTGTATTCATTAGAAGTAAACAACAAAAAAGCACATCACTGTCTATGAAATGTCTGTGGTTTAGTTTTATTCTAACAGTGGATAACTTAGTTGTTGTCATCATGTGACTGAACCCAGGAGTGTATCCGCGCTCTGGGACGAAACAAACCACACACTCCATTCAGAGCTAGCAAGCTAACACAGGTGCTCCGGGATTCTTTCATCGGAGAAAACTCGAGAACATGCATGGTGAGTTAAAGTTATTACCGCAGTACTACCTAACGACTATTCACATGAATATTATAGATGGAGGTCAGTTATTATGTGATTTCCTTCTTTCTAGATTGCAACAATTTCTCCTGGGATGGCATCCTGTGAAAACACACTAAACACACTGAGATATGCTAACAGGTAGGACACGTTTAAAACATACTAAAACACACAAAGATATGCTAACAGGTAGGACACGTTTAAAACATACTAAAACACACAAAGATATGCTAACAGGTAGGACACATTTAAAACATACTAAAACACACAAAGATATGCTAACAGGTAGGACACATTTAAAACATACTAAAACACACAAAGATATGCTAACAGGTAGGACACATTTAAAACATACTAAAACACACAAAGATATGCTAACAGGTAGGACACATTTAAAACATACTAAAACACACAAAGATATGCTAACAGGTAGGACACATTTAAAACATACTAAAACACACAAAGATATGCTAACAGGTAGGACACATTTAAAACATACTAAAACACACAAAGATATGCTAACAGGTAGGACACATTTAAAACATACTAAAACACACAAAGATATGCTAACAGGTAGGACACATTTAAAACATACTAAAACACACAAAGATATGCTAACAGGTAGGACACATTTAAAACATACTAAAACACACGCCAGACGCGCCTGGAGGGAGCCGAGATCAACAAGAGCCTGCTGGCGCTCAAGGTGATTGGACGACGCTGAACCAACGTTTACCTGGATTCAGCCCCGCCCCTCTTTATCCGGTCATGTTGCGCCGATCAAAGCAAATTTTATTGCATCGTTTTGAATCTTTAAAGGGGAACAACGCTGCCGACATCATCTTCATACTAGCCGTCATTTTACCCCAACGCCATCATTAACTCCTTTAATCTTATTGAATTTTATTCAGTCTTTATTAAATATGATCAAATGATTGTATTATAATACAATAATTCAATCAAATCACATCAAATTGTATCTTATTGAATTGTATTTAATAGTATCTTACCTTATTAAATCATATTGAATATTATTTATGAAATTTAAAATCCTATCGAATCTCACCAATTTGCATCACAATTCACATTAAATCACATTGAATTGCATCCCAGCTCATTGAATCATATGTTATCTTATGTTTTTTATATATATGTGTACTATCTGATAATTTAGTTCGGCAAACTTTATTTTTTTATTCAGCTGGTGACTATTTTGTATTCATTAGAAGTAAACAACAAAAAAGCACATCACTGTCTATGAAATGTCTGTGGTTTAGTTTTATTCTAACAGTGGATAACTTAGTTGTTGTCATCATGTGACTGAACCCAGGAGTGTATCCGCGCTCTGGGACGAAACAAACCACACACTCCATTCAGAGCTAGCAAGCTAACACAGGTGCTCCGGGATTCTTTCATCGGAGAAAACTCGAGAACATGCATGGTGAGTTAAAGTTATTACCGCAGTACTACCTAACGACTATTCACATGAATATTATAGATGGAGGTCAGTTATTATGTGATTTCCTTCTTTCTAGATTGCAACAATTTCTCCTGGGATGGCATCCTGTGAAAACACACTAAACACACTGAGATATGCTAACAGGTAGGACACGTTTAAAACATACTAAAACACACAAAGATATGCTAACAGGTAGGACACGTTTAAAACATACTAAAACACACAAAGATATGCTAACAGGTAGGACACGTTTAAAACATACTAAAACACACAAAGATATGCTAACAGGTAGGACACGTTTAAAACATACTAAAACACACAAAGATATGCTAACAGGTAGGACACGTTTAAAACATACTAAAACACACAAAGATATGCTAACAGGTAGGACACATTTAAAACATACTAAAACACACAAAGATATGCTAACAGGTAGGACACATTTAAAACATACTAAAACACACAAAGATATGCTAACAGGTAGGACACATTTAAAACATACTAAAACACACAAAGATATGCTAACAGGTAGGACACATTTAAAACATACTAAAACACACAAAGATATGCTAACAGGTAGGACACATTTAAAACATACTAAAACACACAAAGATATGCTAACAGGTAGGACACATTTAAAACATACTAAAACACACAAAGATATGCTAACAGGTAGGACACATTTAAAACATACTAAAACACACAAAGATATGCTAACAGGTAGGGCCCTATTATAAAACACGCCGACCGCCAGACGCGCCTGGAGGGAGCCGAGATCAACAAGAGCCTGCTGGCGCTCAAGGTGATTGGACGACGCTGAACCAACGTTTACCTGGATTCAGCCCCGCCCCTCTTTATCCGGTCATGTTGCGCCGATCAAAGCAAATTTTATTGCATCGTTTTGAATCTTTAAAGGGGAACAACGCTGCCGACATCATCTTCATACTAGCCGTCATTTTACCCCAACGCCATCATTAACTCCTTTAATCTTATTGAATTTTATTCAGTCTTTATTAAATATGATCAAATGATTGTATTATAATACAATAATTCAATCAAATCACATCAAATTGTATCTTATTGAATTGTATTTAATAGTATCTTACCTTATTAAATCATATTGAATATTATTTATGAAATTTAAAATCCTATCGAATCTCACCAATTTGCATCACAATTCACATTAAATCACATTGAATTGCATCCCAGCTCATTGAATCATATGTTATCTTATGTTTTTTATATATATGTGTACTATTGATAATTTAGTTCGGCAACTTTATTTTTTTATTCAGCTGGTGACTATTTTGTATTCATTAGAAGTAAACAACAAAAAAGCACATCACTGTCTATGAAATGTCTGTGGTTTAGTTTTATTCTAACAGTGGATAACTTAGTTGTTGTCATCATGTGACTTGAACCCAGGAGTGTATCCGCGCCCTGGGACGAAACAAACCACACCACTCCATTCAGAGCTAGCAAGCTAACACAGGTGCTCCGGGATTCCTTCATCGGAGAAAAACTCGGAGAACATGCATGGTGAGTTAAAGTTATTACCGCAGTACTACTAACGACTATTCACATGAATATTATAGATGGAGGTCAGTTATTTATGTGATTTCCTTCTTTCTAGATTGCAACAATTTCTCCTGGGATGGCTATCCTTGTTGGAAAACCACACTAAACACAGCTGAGATAATAGCAACAGGTAGGACACGTTTAAACATACTAAACACACAAAGATATGCTAACAGGTAGGACACGATTTAAGACAATACTAAAACACACAAAGATATGCTACAGGTAGGACACGTTTAAAACATACTAAAACACACAAAGATATGCTAACAGGGTTAGGACACGTTTAGAAACATACTAAAACACACAAAGATAATGCTAACGGATTAAGGACACGTTTTAAAACATACTAAAAACACACAAGATATGTAAACAGGGTAGGAACACGTTTAAAAATCAACTAAAACACCACAAAGATTATCGTTAACAGGTTAGTAGGGTTTAAAACCATACTAAAACACACAAAGATATGGCTAAACAGGTAGGGACCACATTTAAAACATACTAAAACACACAAAGATATGCTAACAGGTAGGACACATTTAAAACATACTAAAACACACAAAGATATGCTAACAGGTAGGACACATTTAAAACATACTAAAACACACAAAGATATGCTAACAGGTAGGACACATTTAAAACATACTAAAACACACAAAGATATGCTAACAGGTAGGACACATTTAAAACATACTAAAACACACAAAGATATGCTAACAGGTAGGACACATTTAAAACATACTAAAACACACAAAGATATGCTAACAGGTAGGGCCCTATTATACCACCAGGTGTGAGCGTGATTACAAGAAATTGTCATGTGACTCATATTGTCATGGTGTCGAAGTGACAACACAAGTGGGAATGTCCACCTATGCTGACTAGATCAGTTTACCAGTTGGTACAGTCCACTGGGCAGGCTGGTAGTCTGATCTAGTCAGAATATATTTAGGTGGACACTCCCACTTGTGATGTCACTTTGTCACCATGACAATTTTAGTCACATGACAATTTAGGGCTCCTTTAAAATCATACTAAAATACACTGAGCTATGTATGACATATAAAACATCATAAAACACACAACAGGTATGCTAACAGGTAGGACACGCTAAAAACACACAGATATGTTCTCAATAACAGGTAGCACAAGTTAGCCCAGCTAGTTTCAGATTTGTATCTTTATGTATCATACTCTTGATTAATGTTTTTTCAATGTCTTCCCATCTCTCCAGGGTGAAGGAATTCGGGATCAGTCCCTCCGACATTCCCTTCACCCAGAGCAGCGGTGGGGGCAGTCGGTCGGAGCTGTCCCCTACCTATGAGTACGGAGACTTGACCAACAGGTGATACATTTTTGGTTTATTGCCATTTAATATTGTGTGGCAAGTTCCATGGCGATTCCTGAGCATCTTTATGTACGTTTCCAACGTGCATGTCATAGTGTGTTGTGCTGGTGGTGTCTGACCCGTGTGGCCGTCCTCTGTGGTTCTGCTCCGCTCATCCAGGGCCAGAGAGCTGTCCATGGATGGCGAGGGCCTCATGGACAGCGGTCCCCATGGGGACCACCACACCCAGCTGGAGGTGCTGGAGGCCCAGTGGGGGGTGGGCAGCTCCCCGCAGAGAGACGACCTCAAGCTGCTCTGTGAACAGAATGTAAGGCACACGCGCGGACACACAGACACACAGACACACACACACACACACACACACACATGGATGTACACAAAAACACACGCACGTACACACATGGAAGTGGACTACACACAGACACACACACTGTCGTGGAAAATAGCAACTACACACCACATAAAACATATACCGGTATGCTTCTATACCATATAGATAATTAAATAAGCCTTTGTAAGTTACTTTACATCTCAAAGAGATAGATACTCTCCTGTACTTCTTTATTGTGTAGAATCCTTTCGTTGTCTTGCATCCTTGTCCAAAGACATGACTAATTGTAACTATGAAAGAATTAAGATTAAATGTTACTTCCAGGTTTGTTACATGCACTGAAACGCGGTACACTGGTGTGTTTGTGTTGTCCAGGAGGAGGAGGTCTCCCCACAGCTCTTCAGCTTCCACGAGGCCGTGTCCCAGCTGGTGGAGATGGAGGAGCAGGTCCTGGAGGACCACAGGGCCGTGTTTGGGGTACACTCACATTCTAACTGGACCACCGCAGTATAGCCAAGACTCACATTCTAACTGTAAAACTGTATATCTAAGACTCACATTCTAACTACCACAGTATAGCTAAGACTCACATTCTAACTGTAACACTGTATATTTAAGACTCACATTCTAACTACCACAGTATGGCTAAGACTCACATTCTAGCTGTACCTCAGTAAAGCTAAGACTCACATTCTAACTGGACCACCACAGTATAGCTAAGACTCAAATTCTAACTGTACCACAGTCTAGCTAAGACTCACATTCTAACTTTACCACAGTAAAGCTAAGTCGGGACCCCACAGCCTGATATGCATCTGGGGTCATGGGGTGGATTGCTTACTCATAACATATAAATATTTTATTGCATATTTAGTCTCATTAAGGCCATTGGATGTTCACTTTGTCCACAGAAACGTTGATATTACAGGGAGTAAAAATTATGCATGTAGCTTTCCCTCGAGAATCAATAAAGAACCAGAAACACGGTTGTCATTCAGAAACCGTCCACTGTGAGGTGTTGTTTTGCTCACCTACACCCCTCCCCTCCCCTCCGCTCCCCTCCCCACCCAGGAGTCTATCCGCTGGCTGGAGGACGAGAAGGTTCTCCTGGAGATGACGGAGGAGGTCGACTACGACGTGGACACATACGTCACCCAGCTGGAGCAGATCCTGGACCAGAAGATAGACATACTCACCGAGCTCAGAGGTGAGGCAGGGGGGGTGATGCGATCACACAGCGTTTACTATTTAGTCTCGTATCCATAGCGACTTGAGTTGAATTGAGATGCATGTCATTAAGGAGCAGGTCAGTTGGGTTACAGGGCATATAGCTTAAGGCATGACTACAGGTTAGACTGCAGACGCTGGGGATCGAACCCAGGACCTCTAGGTTGGGAGTACTCATACTTGTTGAAATGACGACGGGATGAGCACACTGAATAATGAGGTGCTTTAATTGAGTACTACAAACAACAACGTTCATAAGTCGGGTACTTACTCTTCAGTCAAAGGGAGGGCTGAAGTTTAAGAGTTTAAATAGGTGGTCACCTAGCGAGCACTCAATCTCACATCTGTGGCACAGTGCTTGCACTGCTGCCTCACAGCAAGAAGGTTCTGGGATCGATTCCCGCCTGGGGCGCTATTTCCACGGGCCACCCTCCCTGCATGTGCGCGTGTGTGTTTGGCAGCTGCCACTTCCCGCTGTGTGTTGTGTGACCACTATGTGTGGATTAATAAAGATCTTCTACATTCTACTGTGTGTGCGCTGAACTTAACCGATCTTTTCTCTTCTCTCCCAGACAAAGTGAAGTCCTTCCGCTCTGCCCTTCAGGAAGAGGAGATTGCGAGCAAGAAAATACCGAGCATCACCAAGAAGTGTCGCGCGCTATAGATACACAAGCACATGCATGCCCCTCCACTGCCCGCCAAATTATTGGAGAAAAGGAAAGATTTTTTTTGCACTACCTGATTTGTGATTTTTACCTTACGATGTTATTCCTGATATTGTTGACGCTTTTTTCATTTTTTCAAGTTTTTTTCATTTTATTTATTCTGCATTTTACAAGCACTTTATGTTGAGAATTCCGGGCGAATTCATTTTGTTAAAACGGGATAATTATAACATATTGTTATTCATTATGTTTTTGGTTGTAATTCCTTAAATGCTGAACGGTTTCTCAGTGTGCCAGAGCGCTTATCACACACGCACACACACATCTCATTTTGTTATACAGACATGTGCAGGATTGAAATCCACACTAAACGTTTATCTAAATGCATCGGTGTGTTTTAAACCCCTTTTCAAGACCTGCGTTGTCGTTCATGACTCTATTTTGTGTTCAATAGTTCTCCTAATTTACCATCATCTCTATGAGACGGCCATTCGTAGGAAGAATCAATGGCAAAATGGTAAATAACAACAACAACAGCAACCATAAAGCCTATTTGTTTTTATTCCACAGTACAGACAATGATGAAGCAAGCTGTGGCCCACAGTTAAGAAAAGAAAACATGTAATCCGATTACATCAGATTATTTTACAGACATGATAGAAATAAGGAACTCATATTAGTAGTAAGACACAGACGACTCGTATTCTGTAAGAAAGCAACACATGGACTAAGATCCCCTCTGAAGAAGTATTGTTACTTATGTTGTAGAGTTGGCCCACACAGTTTTCCTATGGTATTCAATGCTATACGAAGTGTATAAACATAAAATAATAAAGGTTCACCACCCCTCTTGGATTAAACGATGCTGTGAATTTCTGATCTGAGAAATACTGTTTTGTTTAAAAGCATCTGACTGGAGTGTGCAACGTTTTGAGTAAAATGCTTTAAACACTGCATATATCTAAAATATAATGAATTATTGCCACCATGTATAGTTTTGTATGTTATCTGTTCACGTTGACTACTTCGTGAAGATGCAAATCTTCAGTTCATACTTAATCTGGAATAATTATCTATATGTTGACGTATTCAGAATGATAGATCACATATATTAGCCTAATATTGGTAGAAATGATTGTTACAAGTTTGTTAGCTGCTAAACTAAACACAGGTCTACTTGACTGCACAGTTTGAAACTACAGAACACAAAACTTCCTGAACGTCAGCGTTTAGTATTCGCATGTCTTATAGTGGCAATAGTTGTTATGATCTCAAATATAAGTATTATGTTTTGCAAAAGTGTTCCTTCAACACTGAATACATTAGGCCTACACTTTTCAGTAGTTCATGGTTGGACCAGTAAGATACTAATTTACTATAAACCATGAGGATATATTGTATGATGCTTGGTATTTGAATTAGTTGAGTAGATAAACAGCCCTGCTACACTGTACACTTTTAGGAGATCGATGAGTGACTGAGTGAGTGATCAGGTTGTTAATAGCTTTAGTCCCGCCCTTTTAATTTGTAAACAATCCACGTGGAAAATGGACAGAAGCGCCCAGGTGGTCATTGGCGGATTCATTTTTTTTTTTTTAATTGTCCTCCTCACCGCTAGATGGCAGAATTTCCTCAAAAAGTGACCGAACTCACCGACTCGACAGGTAACGCCTCCTCCAATCTAGCTGGCAGGCAGCGGCTTGTTAAGATGCAGCGCTGCCTGCCTGCTGGGGCTTCAGTCAAACACATGGGCTTCAACATGCACCCAACTGCATGAATGACAAACCCCGCCTACATTCATTAGTAAAGGTTCTGTAAAACATTTCAGTTTGAAAAATAGTTTAGTCCATCATGCTATAAAATGTTTAGCAGTTGACTTTTGTAAAGACAGAGCAGAAGGTCAAAGTGGACCTTGAGATACAAATAGAGTTTATAAGTTGAGGTTCCTTATTAAAAATATGCCTTTTTTTTTTTGGTTGGAGTAGGTCATGCCTTGATGAAGAGTGATTATAGCTCGTTGTGCATGTGATTGGTACCTGCTGTGATGTTTTGTTTTGCCTTGCCCCGACTTGAACAATAACATTACACTCACTGACAAACAAACGAACAAACAAACAATAAAACTACAAACTTACTCTTGGTCCTATACAGAAGGAACTGACCGACACAAACGGACAAACAAAAATGCTACATATTTCAAATATATTTCACCTGAAATTTCCATTATTATAACTCAAGTGTGTTTCGGTAAATAAATAGCTCTCCACTGTATAAGTCCTACATATAGATCTTTACTTTACAGTATCTACACTGACACGACCAACACTCGGTCTGGATTGGTCACAATCCGGACGAGGAAACAGAGACAGTCAACTCGGGACAACAAGCCAGTTAGCCAGTGGGGGGACGGGTATGGCTGTATCCAAAATCTCCACACACACCATAAATATCACAAAGTGTCTGCCTTCATGAGTAATTATCTTACGCTTTCTCCAATCCAATGGTTGTGTATACTTACATGCTTAAAATTAATTTAACATCAAAGTAGGTCTGATTAATTTGAAGTAGTACTACACTTAGTCCTGCTGCGGCTAATATTGGACCTGGAATATATTAGTTGTTGTTGTTATAGTAGGTCATTCTAAACTGTATAAAGACGTATTCCTGACAATATTTAAAATGTGATTTTAGGTTGAGACCCATTATCGCACAGTAAGGTTGAATACACTTGAAACCCCTCTACAGTTTGGCACGTAGTTATACACCCTTACAGCTACTTACAGTATATTCATGTCTTCACAAAATTTACATACGTGTGCCTACCAGCACATCACCCTGAAATTAATAAAAAATAGCTTGTCATGCCCTACAAAGATATTAACATGTATTAACATGAGATAATAACTAGTGCAAAAAAAAACCCAATGAGGTTATACAGGTTGAATTACTACAGCATTCAAGAATGGTTTTGGCTTATCGTTGTGGCTTGAAACAATTTGCTAATCGTTAATTATTGTGATTGATACAGAGACTGTGAAGACCTTTAGGCACATCCACACTCGGTCTATCTAACAACCATGGAAGCGGCCGGTGTAGAAACGAAAGGGAGGACGAGGTACAATCATGCCAAGCGGACTCTCAACCGCGATCGTCAACATTTGGTTCCGTTGCATCACCGCTGCTCAGCTCGACGACTTTTTTCGTCGAGCCGTCGAGTTCAGTTCGTGACGAAGACAGTTGTGTGTGAAGTGAACCATTTGAAAAGTTTTTAAATCGCCCGGCCTCAAGGTGTTCCTTTCACAATCCCATCAGCAGTTTTGTGAAAGTGTTTTCCCGCCAAAAGTCCACGTAAAAATCCCCTCATGGACCCCACTTCCCCATTAGTTCGGTATCAATATTTACCGTTGAACAATTCCTCTGTCCCCGTCTGGCACGACAGCTATATTTGTTAAATGTGATGTCACGGGAACGCCATCTAAGGTTGAAGAGCAAGAAACGCGGCAAAAAAAAACCAACATTGAGGGAGCACTACGTGAGCAACGCTCCCAGTAGCAGCAGCACATATGCACAACGGGAGACCACCGCACCACCTAGTGGCGGACGAAGGTATTGCAAGCAGAAATGACCAGATAAAGGGATTGTTGCTGTAGACTGTGGACAGAGTTTGACGTAAGTACTAACGCCGGGAACGCTGTGTCCTCGGTCTTCCGTAAGATTAGTTTGGTAACGTGTCATGTCATGCCATGTTGTGGACGTTAAGGCCTTTGAGAGGAGGACATAATACGAGCCAAGGTGTCGAACCATAGATAACAACGCCACGCATACACACACACACACACACACACAGGTTTGTCAACCCCATCGCAGATCGACACCACTGGCCAAACTGGGATAAAACCCCAGTGAGAGAGAGAAGCACTGAGTGTGTATTTTTTGTGTGTGTTGTAATTCGAATTGTAATTCCGGTGAAAGTGGGACTTCTAAACTAGGTTGAAAATTGTTTGCTTTTACCCATGGACACAAGTCACTTAACTGGCATCTGTGATGGACTATTGGAAGATGTTTAAAAGTGTTGCTCTATAAATTGTCCTGAGCGTTTCCGTGTGTGTGTGTGTGTGTGCATACGTGTGTTTAAAAGAGAGTATGTGTATTTAGGGGTCCGGCAAGATGACATTTATTTAAGGCTTAGAATACAGGATGAATATTTTTTTCTCCCTAAAATGACCTGTGATGTTCTCTTATAATGAAGCTAGTATACTGAGTGGTTTTGCTACAGAGGAATTGTCTCTTTTAATTTTCTACTGGTTCCACGATCACACATTCTCTCCCTTTCTGGAATCTTCCGGTCTGCTCCGCTACGCTGCATCTAAACTCTAAAGGCTGTATTGACGTGAGCACTTTTATAACACATGGACGGAGTCTGTGTTATGCTAGCGTCAGCATCTCTCTCATGTTGACCATTTACATATTCAGCACATTGTTGGATTTAGATACACTAAGGACCAGGTAGGGGTTAGGTGTATGTTGCTCAAGGATATCTATAGGTAGACACTGCCGACATTGAGGATCGAACCCAGGACCACTTGAGTAGCCTGACCCCTTTTTTTTTCATCAGTTTTTGGAATAAATTAAAAGTGTTCACATGAATGCGGCACAACAAATTTTCTAGCGGACGTTTTCCTCAAACCCCCCCAGTCAATTTACATAGCCACGTCCCATCCTTGACTAACCCTCAGATAATCCAATCAAATGTCTTCGCCTACCCATCCACTGTCCCTCCCACCTGATACAGTTCTGTGTCTCAGTCGAATCCTCCACCCCGCTCCCCCCACCCAACCACACACACACACACACACACACACACACACACACACACACACACACACACACACACACACACACACACACACACACACACACACACACACACACACACACACACACACACACACACACACCTGGCCGTCAACCCTGTCCTCTAAACTCTGGTACAGTATTGTGTCTCACCTCCACCTCCCCCTGCCCCCCCCCTAACCACACACACACACGTGCACACGTAGACACGTGCACACACGCATACACCCTCCCCTGGCTGTCAACCCTGTCCTCTCAACTCTGGTACAGTACTGTGTCTCACATCCACCTCCAACCACCCCACCCCCCCTCTCCCCCCCCCTCCCCTCGCGGGGGGGTGGGGGGGGTCTTCACTTGGGGCTGAGCAGCCCACCGCTGCCCTCCTTGGTGCTGCCGCTGCGGCCCCAGCAGCCGGCGGCGATGCTCATGCTCCGCTGGGCGGTGCTGGCCACCGCCGACGGCATCCCGCGATCCACCTCGCACTGGCTCTGCGTGCGCTCCGTCCGCCCCAGGGCCCCGCCCCCTGCTGCCGTCGTCGTGCCGACGGCGCCAGCAGTGCCAGAAGCGGCGTTGCCCCCCCCGGCCGCCCCGGGCTGCGAGGAGAGCGTGCGGAACACGTGGTTGCGCTTGCGGAGGAAGTCGCCGCCCGCCGCGCCCAGGCCAAAGCTGCCCTTGCGCAGCACCATGCGGGCGCTGGCCGCCTTGGCCGGACGAGAGCGCTGGTTGTACTCCAGCTGGGCCAGGTGGCTGGCGTAGCCGTCAGGGATGAACTAGTGGTGGAGGAGGAGGAAGGGGAGGAGGTGGAGGAGAAGTTGGAGGAAAGGGGAGGTGGAGGAGTGGAGGAGGAGGAAGAGGGGAGGTGGAGGAGGGAGGAGGAGGAAAGGAGAGGTGGAGGAGGGAAGAGGAGGAGGAGGTTAAGTGACATTAGTACATTCATGGATCATTCTCATGGTCATTCTTGTCGCCATGTAATAATTTGTCCGTTCATTAAGTCAAAGGTTCAATCATCGTCAGTCGTTAATCCATTCACATTGTGTGTTCATCTACTCAGTTCGTTCATGATTAATGAATACATTTGTTCATGAATTAATAAATACATTCTTGGTGGTGGTGGAGGTGGTGGTGCTGGTGATGGTGGTGGAGGTGGTGATGGTGGTGCTGGTGATGGTGGTGGAGGTGGTGGTGATGGTGGTGCTGGTGGTGGTGATGGTGGTGGTGCTGTTGATGGTGGTGGTGGTGGTGCTGCTGGTGGTGGTGATGGTGGTGGGGTACCTGACAGTGGTGCAGCATCTTCTTGGTGGCTCTGCCGACGATGTAGATGTGGGATGGAGAGAGGCCGATGGAGGAGTACACAGAGATGTCTTTGGTGGAGCCGTAGGCAGCAAAGATCTTCATATGGGCCTGCCCCCGAGAGACACAGAGTACAGAGTACAGAGTACATGTGATTATATGGTTTATATTGTACGTGGTCCAGGCTTTCCAGGGTGTGTGTGTGTGTTGGTAGCTGGCAGCCTCACCTGGACCAAGTCATGCTTTTTAGTCTGGGGCTGGGTGAGGCTGCACACCTGGGGTGCATTGACCAATCAATGCCCACAGGTTAAACCAGCCATCACCACACACACTCAGGGGAGCAAGCTAGCTTGTTACCACCTGCTCTGTCAACAAACATTCTTCATACTCTGCAATTGACCCCTTTCACAGCAGGCTCATAACATTAATAATGGATCCGTTTGATGTAGGTCTGGCAGTGTACCAGTATAAACACAACTAGTCTAGTAAATATATATTGATCATGCTGACGCTGTCCTATTCGTGGGAGGAGCCCCAGAAAAGCCACTTCCTGTGGCTTCGTGTAGCTACAGATCATGTTGCTACAGATACTGTATACCGTGCGGCTCCTTCATACAGATATATGTACTGTATATTTCTTCACTACCACAACAGATCAGTAAAGAAATCCTTGCATGTGCAAACCTTACCCGGCTCTTTACTAGATGTTTACGGTCTACGATCGATCCAGCCGTTCTAACACCAAACACACATGCGTGTCCCCCCTATATGCATACCTCACAGATGAGGGACTTGAGGAAGTTGGCCTTGTGTCTCAGCGGGTCGTGGACCAGGCCCTCGCAGAAGGACACGATGCCGTGGGGGAAGTTGTGCTGGGAGAGCCAGGCGACCACGCGCTGCTTCTGCATGTCGGGCCGGCCTGTCACGTACACGATCAGGTAGCCCAGGTCCTGCCAGTGCCTGGGCACCACAGGAGAGGACAACTGTAGCGGGGGACTGCGTAATAGATGCTCCGGTTTCCCGTGTAATTATGTGTATTTTGTAATCATTTATGTAATATCTTTTAACCTAATTTTCTTCTTGCCGGTGTATCTAGTCAAGTCAGTCAAGTCAATTTTATTTGTATAGCCCTTAATCACAGTTATAGTCTCAAAGGTCTTTACAGGCCATATGATAATGGGTCATGTGATTATGACACCCCCCAAGCTCTAGCGCAAGGGCAAGAAACGACTCCCTTAATTAACAAGGAAGAAATCTGGAGAAGGAACTCAGAGTGGGGGATCCCTCCTTCCAGAGACGGTTCAGCGTGCAATGGGTGTCATACAGGCATGAAATCCTGTATCTCACCTCTAAATCAAAAGCAATAATTTTTTAAAGGTGCAAAAAGTCATTGAGACGCAAGGAAATACACACGTGCTTATGGGTCACAGACAGCTTACTTTATTTTGCAGAAAGCAATTTCTAAAGAGGAGAGGAGAGCGGGCATCAAACAGGAGCGCCGCCATGTTGAAATGACATCATCACCATCACCATACAGAACCTACGGTGATGACTGTAGGGTGGAGGGTGACGACCTGTTTTGACGCCCTGCTAATATAATATTCATAAGTGGATGAGGTGTGCTCGCCCCACTGTGCCACACAAACAAGCCATTTTGTCCTTGTGTGTGTGGTGTGTGTGTGGGTGTGTGTGTGTGTTGGTACGGTCCCCGTGGGTTCCCTACCCTCCCAAGTCCCCGCTCCGGCGCGCACCTTTGGGGTCCGCTGCCCCATGATGGGACACGCTGGCGCGCGAACGAGCCGTCGACTGCTAGAACTACCACAACTCTGTCTTCCTGTGGCAACACTGGTCAGGTAGCTGTCTGCGGACGTGTGGTCCGCCCCTGTTGGCAAGCATGCCACGTAGACACCACACACAATGCGCGCACACACCCACACACCACACAGCACCACACATCCACACACACACACAACACACCACACCACACAACACACACACCACACACACACACACACCACAACAATAATGAAGAGGGGACCAGAGACTTTAGAAAGTGTAGTGGTAATCACATTTGGAGATTTGCAGACAGATAGGGAGGAGAGAGGGGGGGGAGATGAATATAGAGAGTGAAGGAGGGAAAACGAGAGATAGAGTGAGACGGAGAAAAGTGTGAGAAGGATGAGAATGTGGAACAAAGTGGCCACGAATAGAGAGCGCTGGAACTAGAATTGAAGGAGGAAGTCATCCGTGTGAGATCAGCAGAAGGTTATGGCTATGCGAGCGTGTCCTTTATATTCTCTGGGCTCACCGAACCACCATCTTGACAGGGTAGACCCCGATGCTGAGTCTCTTGCTGTCGGGGACGGGTGTAGGAGACCCTGCCGCTGCTGCTGGTCAGCTTCCGTGTCGAAGTAGACCCACTCCCCGGACGGAGGCTGCGTCATGATGTGGATGTCAATCCTTAGAGAAAGAAATGAGAAAATATTGACGATATAAAACCCAAACGAACCCGCAGCAAAAACACAAAGAACATAACATTGATTGAGGAAAAATGTGAACAAAAATTGTGTTAACAGAACTTTTGGCAACGTCATTGTACGCGTTTTTTTGCACACGATGACGAATGCAAACGGGAAAAGACGTAAACACAAAAATAAGTAAATGTCCTTTCGGAAAAATTCAATAAAATTAAAATGGATTGGATTTTTTCAAGACCTTTCAACATTTCACTTTACAAATGTACTAAGCAAAAAAGAAACGCCATTATACATTTTGCGTTCAACTGGAGCTGAACTGTTAGTGGAAACAAAAAAACAATGGTTTCAGAAAAGCACAAAGCAAACTTTTTCTATTATTTGCTACTATATTATTTGTCAATTGTATGTCTCTTTTGAGTTGACTGTACCTTGCTCCCCGGTGAGGGTGACCATATCCAGGGGGTCCGTACATGAAGCGACCGGTCACCAGCTGAGCTCCGTCCTCGGAGAACACAGCGTCACACACGCGGTGGTTGGCCGTCACATTCTGAAATAATCAATACACACTCACCATTCATTATTCAGTCACTAATCGTCAGTACTAATTAATAGCTGCCAATGTCTAGACCCTTGAAACTAGCTGGCCGTTTTAAGCTATTTGAATCATTACTGTTTCTTATTTTTCAAAAAAGATCTGTTTTTATTGTTTTATTTATTGTTTATGCTTACACAGAACGTACATGCATATCACATTACACTGTACTGCCGTCAAAAAAGGAAATACAGTTAACTATTAGTTAATATAGTGTAAGACTCATCGACCAATAATTAATACAATTATTTATTTGTTCAAACCATAAATCGCTGAACAAAATTCACTCCTCAGCTTATCAGCTCTTGACTTTACGAATGTTCGATTAAACAATGTTTCAAAGTGAAGATAAGAACTGTCTGGGCCCAAAGGAACCTTTATTTATCCACTTTATTTATAGGAAGACGAGGAGTTTGCGTACCCTGATCTTAACCTGGGTCCTCTTGCGAAGCCACTTCTCCCGGGGCTTAGAAGGCGTGAACTCCGACACCTCTTTGCCGTCCAGCTCCAGAATACTCGCGTTCTCGTGCCTCATCACCTAGACCGCCAAAACACGAGAAACCCTTTAATATACTTATTATATTTAAGCTGAGAATGAACTATTATGCACTAACAAAACATCAGATTCCTATAGCTACTCCTATAGTAAGTCACTTTGCGTAAAAGTGTATCCTGAATGATGAAATGAGAATTGTAAATTGTTCAATGCTAAATCCAAATAAAAAGTGGCAATATTAAACAAAATGGAAAATGTGAAATGACTAAATGTAGACTGTGGGAGTGTGTGTGTTGGTGTCTGGTTTAAGCAGCCTCACCTGCCCGAGTCAGGCTGATTAGTCTGGGGCATTGGATAATCAATGCTCACAGGTTATAAACCAGCCGTCACCACACACCACACTCAGGGAGGTGCCAACACCTGCTCTGTCAAGCAAACATGCTACAAACTCTATAATAAACCGGATTAGAGGAGCCCAGCAGAAGCCCCTTTTTAGTGGCGTGTAGTAGCCGTCCCTGCTACACAGACTTAAAGGGAAGGTGTGTGTGTGGGTGGTTGTATGTGTGTGTGTGTGTGTGTGTGTGAACTGCTAACACGATACGGAAATGTCCGCTGC
>PIJE02000075.1:658532-670516 GCA_002895965.2 Coryphaenoides rupestris | reverse complement strand
GGCTCTATACAAAAGAGAGAAAGAGTAGCTTGGTTGCGTGTAAAAGTGTTATCCTGAATGAGGTAGAAAGATAGCCAGAATGAACGTGTTCACAGTAACGTTCATCAGGCAGTAATACAGTACGTTCAGTTCACGTTCGCCCAAAATATGAACGAGTTCATGAACTATCGTTCAATGAACACGTTCAGGCACAACACTGCTGATGATATATAGGTGTGGAGTGTGTGTGTTTGGTGGTCTGGTTTAAGCAGCCTCACCTGGCCCGAGTCAGGCTGATTAGTCTGGGGCTAATCAATGCTCACAGGTTATAAACCAGCCGTCACCACACACACACACTCAGGGAGGGTGCTAACACCTGCTCTGTCAAGCAAACATGCTACAACTTCCTGTGTCCTTGGATTAGAGGAGCCCAGCAGAAGCCCCTTTTAGTGGCGTGTAGTAGCGTCCCTGCTACATAGACTTAAAGGGAAGTGTTGTGTGTGTGTGTGTGTGTGTGTGTGTGTGTGTGTGTGGGCGGGTGGGCGTCAGGACCTGTCGCAGGATGAAGGCCACCACGTCGGTGGACTCCCAGTAGGAGGCGTGGAAGAGGTGGGGCAGCGCCACGGTGGGGAACGCCGTCAGCGCGTCCGGACAGTAGAGCGCAAAGTCGATCCGCTTGGAACCCCACCAGTGAGACGCGACTAGAGAGAGAGCAGGGGGGGGGGGGGAGGGGGAGAGAGAGAGAGTGGGAGAGGGGAGAGAGAAGGAGGGGGGGGGGAGGAGAGGGGAGAGTGAGGAAGAAGAGAGGGTTCATTTAGATGACAGAGAATAAGGGAGAAAGAAAGGGGAGAGTCGAGAGAGAGAGAGAGAAAGAGGGACAGAGAGGGAGAGAGGAGTGTAAATATAGAGGGACAGAGAGAAAAGTGGGAGAGAGAGTGAGAAAAGGGCCCAGAAAGAAAGAAAGAAAAAAAGAAGGAAAGAGTAGAAGACATCTTGCTTCGTCAGCATCTCCATTTCTTTATTTTCATCTCGATAATTAATCTCTTTTATCATAGCGATAAAGAGAACCTAGCAATTATTCTATTAGCGTCGCTAAAACTATGATTGCTTGAAACCTACTCTATTCTTATCTTTATGTACCACAGCGATATATTCTCCTTCAACAAATGTACTCTTTGTAAGTCACTTTGGATTAAAGTGTCTGCCAAATGCCCTAAATGTAATGTAAATGTATATGTGTGTGTGCATGTGTGTGAGGGAGAGAACGAGAGTGAGATCGGCAATTCCTATGATCTAATGTTCACTATGTTCAGCACAGTGGGACGGGTCTGGTAGGGAGGGTCTGGTAGGGAGGGGTCTGGTAGGGAGGGGTCTGGTAGGGAGGGGTCTGGTAGGGAGGGGTCTGGTAGGGAGGGGTCTGGTAGGGAGGGTCTGGTAGGGAGGGGTCTGGTAGGGAGGGGTTCTGGTAGGGAGGGTCTGGTAGGGGAGGGGTCTGGTAGGGAGGGTCTGGTAGGGAGGGGTCTGGTAGCGAGGGGTCTGGTAGGGAGGGGTCTGGTAGGGAGGGTCTGGCTGGGCGTCTATAGGCAGAGCAGCACGTTCTAGTCTACAGAGTCTCCTCTCACATGCAGGAGACCACCGACACTCAGAAGCCAACCGCCTCCATCAAGTTCCCCTCGGTTCTCCGGGACTCGGACGGAAGGGGGAGGAGGAGGAGGAGGAGACACAGTAGTGGTCTGGGGACAGCGGACACGTGGGAGGAGGAGGAGGAGGGTGAGGGGACAGCGGGTTAAAGGGGCCCCTACTTTACCACCAGGCGTGATCCACAAACAAGACTGAGAGATCCACCGAAACCTGCCCACCTGGTTGGACTGCGCTCGACTTGGGTCGGTTCACCTGTCCCACCATCATCATCATGCATCTGAGTGGACAATCCCAGTCCCCTATGTGATGTCCCCCCCCCCCCCCCCCCCCCCCCCCCCCCCCCCCCTCACTATGCAGTGGATTTTTTAATGAGGCGAGTGGCTCATCAACGTCACACCTGGTGGCTACATAGTGGCCCTTTAAAGGTAGTGCAGGAAGTCCTGAGGGGGGTGTTTCAAACTGGAGGGCTAGCGGATCTGAGAACACACCAGGAGAACACACACACACACAGTGAGAGAGAGGAAGTGAAGGGAACCGGGGAACAGGAAACGCCCCCCTCCTTCCAACCCCCTCACTTCCTCCCCATGGTCTCCTCCTCCTCCGTGGGGCTACCTTGCTCCATGCACCGCATTGCCCCGGGCGACGGAGGGGGGGAGGAGCCGAGCAGCACGTCTGTGAGGTCACAGGTGGTGGCAAGGTCGGGGTCCACGGGGTCGGGGTCTGGGTGCGCCCCGGCCTGCTGGGGGAGGACCCTCCTGCGTGAGCGGAGGGAGGGGGTCCGAGAGAGCAGTTTGTGGTAGGGCAGCGCCAGCTGGGACAGCAGGCCCAGGCGCCTACTGGGGCTGCCGCTGCTGCCCTCCAGTGTGGGTGCTGAGAGGAGGGGGGCTGGTGGTGGTGGTGGTGGGGTGTTTTTTGGTTTTTTTTTAAAGGCAGGAAGGGGAAAGATCACAGTTTAACGCTGGCTACCACTGTTCCACCCCCCTCACCCATGCCATAAGACAACACACACACACGGTCACAATTTGTTTCCAAATGAGCCGAGGTTATTTCATCGATCACAGACTTAAAACCTGCCGTGTTTGCGCTTTAGCCTTGCTAGTATTAGCGTGGTTGCGGAAAACTGCGCATGCGACTCGTCGGCTCATGCAAACGTGCATTTCCTTCCGCAAATTAACTTTCGAAATGTCTAGTTTGTATTGACTCACACCGTTGAGGAAGGCTAGACTTCAAGCATTTCATTGTCAATAATATGTCGTCTCGTACAACACAACAACTCCACAAAGTTCAACGTACTGGTGGCGATGTTGGAGGCGGTGTAGGAGTCGGCCATGCCTGACACCTGGCTGGCGATGCTGGCCTCACTGGCCCGCCGGTGCCCCCGGAGGGCGGGGGCCCCGAACAGGGGGGACGAGGGGTAGGGGCTGTCCACCGACAGACCACCGCCGCAGTGAGAGTGGATGACCTCGGCTGGGGAGAGAGAGCGAGAGAGAGAGAGAGAGAGAGAGAGAAAGAGAGGGGCGGGGAAAGGAGGAGGTGGAGGAGTTAGGGAGCGACTGACTTGGCTTTTTAGTTTCTGCGAAATGCAGTATTTTTATAAATTATTTTCATAGTAGAATGACATTTGTTGTCTTTATTTTTGAGTTGTGTTTCCTATTTAAGATAATTTTGGATAGAAGCGCCCACTATATGACTATAACTATAAATGTAAAATATAAACAAGGTGAAAAAAGAGTGTGTTTATAATTAAAGGTCGTACGATAAAAATGCACCACATACTACTTTTTAGAGAAAAAAAGAGGAAGATAACGAAATCAACACTGTAAAAAAAATATTAGCAGATAATGAACGATAACAAACATACAGTTGTGGTCAAAAGTTCTGACATGGACTTGTTTCTTCAGCACTGTCCACATGTTCTCGATGGGGTTTAAGTCAGGACTTTGGGAAGGCCATTCTAAAACCTTAATTCTAGCCTGATTTAGCCATTCCTTTACCACTTTTGATGTGTGTTTGGGGTCATTGTCCTGTTGGAACACCCAACTGCACCCAAGACCCAACCTTCTGGCTGATGATTTTAGGTTCTCCTGAAGAATTTGGAGGTAATCCTCCTTCTTCATTATTCCATTTACTTTCTGTAAAGCACCAGTTCCATTGGCAGCAAAACAGGCCCAGAGCATAATACTACCACCACCATGCTTGACGGTAGGCATGGTGTTCTTGGGGTTAAAGGCCTCACCTTCTCTCCTCCAAACATATTTCTGGTCATTGTGGCCAAAGAGCTCCATTTTTGTTTCATCTGACCACAGAACTTTCCTCCAGAAGGCCTTTTCTTTGTCCATGTGATCAGCAGCAAACTTCAGTCGAGCCTTAAGGTGCCGCTTCTGGAGCAAGGGCTTCCTTCTTGCACGGCAGCCTCTCAGCCCATGGTGATGTAAACACACTTGAATGTGGACACTGACACCTGTGTTCCAGCAGCTTCTAATTCATTGCAGACCTGCTTTTTGGTGGTTCTCGGTTGACTCTTGACCATCCTGACCAATTTTCTCTCAGCAGCAGGTGATAGCTTGCGTTTTCTTCCTGATCGTGGCAGTGACACAACTGTGCCATGCACTTTATACTTACAAACAATTGTTTGCACAGTTGATCTCGGGACCTGTAGCTGCTTTGAAATTGCTCCAAGTGACTTTCCTGACTTGTTCAAGTCAATGATCTGCTTTTTCAGATCCGTGCTGAGCTCCTTTGACTTTCCCATTGTAGTGTTTGTGTCTGAGTCTAATGATCGTATCAAATGAGTCATATTTAAATGGGCTCAGAGAAGTCACCAGCTGTAGTCAATCATAATCACTCACAAGAAGTTAAGAGGCCACAAAGATCATTTGATTGACACAACTTTCTACATCACCTAAATTGATAATTCATGTTGCTGTATGTATATTTTTGACCCAGCAGATTTGGTCACATTTTCAGTAGACCCATAATAAATTCATAAAAGAACCAAACTTCATGAATGTTTTTTGTGACAAAGAAGTATGTGCTCCAATCACTCTATCACAGAAAAATAAGAGTTGTAGAAATTATTGGAAACTCTGGACTGCCATGACATACAGTACATGTTCTTTACAAGTGTATGTAAACTTTTGACCACATACTACTAACACAACACAACAACGTCGCACACACACACACACACACACACACACACACACACACACACACACACACACACACACACACACACACACACACACACACACACACACACACACACACACACACATACACACACACACACACGCATCCACAAACACACACACAGGTGTAAGCGCGCACGTGTGTGTGTGTGTGTGTGTGTTTGTTGTCCATTGTCATTCATATTCAATTAAAACACTGCATATCACTCCCACAACAATTGGTCTGCTTATTTATGGCTATTTACAATTAATTTGAATATTTACTTTTTACTTCTGGTACATTTTAAATGGGATACTTTTGTACTTTTACTCAAGTGGTGTTTGAATGGGGGACTTTCTACTTTTACTGGATCTGAAGATGACAGCTCAACAGTTGAGCTGTCGGACGGATCTGATCAGCAGCGAGCGTGCAGGGAGGGGGAGGGACTGCTGCAAGCGAACGTAATTCATCCCCTGTGAACGAATCATTTGTGAATGATTCGTTCAGCACAGCAGAACTGGTTCGCAGGGCACAAATCACGTTCGCTCGCGGCAGTCCCTCCGCACACGAGTCAGAACTTACCAGTTCAGACTGTGCTGAACTGGTAAGTTCTGCTGTGCAGCAGAACTCAGTAAGTGATTCAGTTCGTTCGAACGACACAACACTAATGTAAGGGGCAGTCCACCACTTATCATCGGACACCACCATAAATGCTGTACAATGTTTTGTTGTTTTAATTTAAGATTGAACAAAATACAAGTTTAGAATGTAAGATATGAGTAATGTGTTTATGTGAGACATTATGTTACGTTATGTACAAGGCTTGGGCCAATGACATCTAAAGGTGAAAGGATCACAGAAAAACCACATATCCAGAATTCATTCTCACAAAGTCCAGGCATTTGACTATGAATTCACAGTGACAACAACAACAAAAACAATGCTTTATCAGATTGTAATGGTCATGTTAAACATACCAGTGTATTCAGACCAACTATTGGTATTGTAAACCAGTGGTGTAAAGTACATTTAGTTACTCATTACTTTGCAGATTAAAATTAGCAGTACAAATTACTATCAATAAATAAATTGTTATCACATCAAGTATGCAGTAGTGTACAATAATTATGCAGTAACAGTATATAAAATATAAATAAATAAAAATTAGCTTCACGTTTACCATTGAAGCAATTAAAACATCATCCAACAATGTATATATTATTGTGAAATAGTCTATTGTGCATAATGAGTACTTTTACTTTTGATACTTTAATGATGTTTTGACGCTCATACTGTAGTTCTTGTAGCATCTTGTAACAACACACACACACACACAATGTACACACACACACCCACCCACGGTCTCTCTCTCTCACACACACGCTCACACACACACACACACACACACACACACACGCGCACGCACACACATAAGGCTTTTATTATGTTCACATTAGTACATTAGTCATTGTTGACCTTTAACATGAACAGCAATCATTGTTTCTGTTGTGGTGTGTGGTGTGTGTGTGTGTGTGTGTATGTGTAATCGTGTGATATGTGTGTGTGTGTGTGTGTTGTGGTGTGTGTGTGTGTGAGAGAGGGCCGTGGGTGAAGTGTGTGTGTGTGTGTGTGTGTGTGTGTGCATGTGTATATGTGGGTGTGTGTGTGCAAAACCATGAGTGTGTGTATGTGTGTGTGTGTGTGTGTGTGTGTGAGAGAGAGAGTGTGTGTGTGAGCGTCTCTCACCCAGCAGCGCAGAGTGTCCGTCCCCCAGCGGGAATCGTTGGTAGCGGGGGACGGAGAACGGGGGCAGCAGGTGGAAGCGTTTGCCCAGCAGGGGCTCCAGGCGCGAGGCCGAGGGGTCCGCGGGGTGGAACAGGTTGTACACCTGCTGGCAGGCCGGCCGCAGCGCCGACACTGTAGACCACAGAAGAAGAAGAACAACAACAACCTTGAGCAGAGGGGCACATTCACCCTAGTGGACAATTTCCTCAAGCAAAGGTCTGGAACATCATAATAACCAGCCTTATGAATGTCATATACTGTATATTGAACAGCTATAGGCTATGTAGTTAACAGACTGTCAAATCAAATAAATTAACTAAAATTCTAGAATATTTTAGCAATATTTATTGTCAGTTTTCACATTGAACTGGATAATGTAATAATAAATAAATGTTATTTTCTCCGCTACTCCGCTATTAGTGATCTCTGGTTTTGAGCTAAGATGGGGTGAAGAATTTAGTTTAATCTAAGACAAAGGTGTATTTAGAGTTTCAAATTCTAAACTCTAAATTCCACAATGTAATTAACAAATTCAGAATGCAACATTCTAAATTCAAATTCACATTCTACAGCACATAATCAGCTTCAAGTCACCAGTGTCACAAGAGTTGAACACAAATCAAAGAAACAGCAACAGAGCGACGAATTTCCTTTGGGATCAATAAAGATTATCTTATCTCTGATCTATAAGAACGTGATCACAAACATAACCCCGCCCCCCAAAAATGCTGTCAATATTATTTTTTTTATGCTGAACACAGGGGTCCTCACCATCCAGAGTGGGCACCACGGTCTTCCTGAGGGCCAGCACCAGGCCCAGCGGGGAGCCGAACAGGAAGAAGTCGGTGACCTCGAAGTCGAAGCGGCCCAGGGTCCCGCCCTCCAGCATGGTGCTGTTACTGGAGCGACGAGACCCCGCCTCCGCGTGCAGCACGCTGGAGTGCAGGCTGGCGCATGCACGCACGCACACACACACATATACATACACGCACACAAGCAAGCGCACACACAGACACGCACACACACACATGCATTTAAATACATGTTATTAATACCACTATCTCAGTAGCAATAATTACACTAATACTACTACTAATACGGATGTGTACTAGTAGCAATAGGAGTAATAGTGTAGACGTTTAGTGAGTAACAGTAACATTAACAGTAACAGTAACCTTGTGCTCTACCTGGACAGGAAAGTATAGTGAGTAACATTAACAGTAACTGTCTCCTACCTGGACAGGAAGTGATAGTGAACAACAGTAACATTAACAGTTACTGTCTCCTACCTGGACAGGAAGTGATAGTGACTAGTAACATTAACAGTAACAGTGTCTCCTACCTAGACAGGAAGTGATCGTGAGTAACAGTAACAGTAACAGTAACAGTGTGTCCTACCTGGACAGGAAGGCCTGGTGCTGTTTGATGGTGTCCAGCTCGTAGGTGGACGAGTCGCTACGCTTGCGGGGCAGCTGCTTCTTGGGGTCCTCGGCCCCTGAGCTGCGGGGGATGTCGATGTTGCTGCGACTCAGGTGACGACTCCCCTCCAGGGACGGGGAGGAGGAGCCACTGTTGATCACGATGCCTGGGGACAGCAGATCTGTGTCCTGGGTGAGGGACATAGACAGAGAGTTAGAGAGAGAACGAAAGAGAGAAAGAGAGAGAGAGAGAGAGAGAGAGAGAGAGAGACAGAGACAGAGACAGAGACAGAGACAGAGGGCAGAGGGCAGCTGGGTGGGAGGTGATACCTGGACACTGATGGCGCTGCCCCTCCGGCTGCTGCTCTGGCTCTCGGAGACGCTCAGAGAGCTGCTGCAGAGAGCGTCGAAGCCCAGGATCCCCCCAACACAGTCGCCGATCACACACACCTGTGGCAGGCACACACACACACACACACACACACACACGGATACACACATACATCAACGCATGACAAGAAAGCAGGAAAATAAAAAATATTATCTTCATGAGCAAATATACTCATACAATAACTCTCAAGTATATCAAATTATGATATTACATAATATTATTATGTAAGTTATATACCATTACATTATGTTCTATTACATTAAATTCTTAGGACCCCCTCGAGAATGAGATGGTTCATCTCAAGGGGTTTATCCTATTGAATAAACTTGTATCATCGCATTATTCTATTTTAATATATGATACATTATTATATTTAATGATGTGATATTATGCTATCACAACAACCCACCTGGCCGGAAAAGGACGCCCCCTCCAGGGACTTGATGAAGTCGGCATACACCTGATTGGCTCTGAGGATGACGGTTGCCACGGCGTCCTGGTACTGCGGGGCGGAGGTGGCGAGGAGGGGCAGCGCGGCCAGTGGGATGTGGTCCTGGCTGCTGGACAGGCAGCCCTCATCGTAGCTGTACGGACTCAGGCTGCACCGCGGGACAGGGAGCGCGTTAGGGTCGGTGAGATTCAGTGAGTGTGTGTGGATTCTGCATAAACCTCCCCCCCCCCCGCCTTCCCTCTCCTAACATCTTATTAATATTATTAATAGTACTTAGCATTGCTTAGCATATTGTATGTTCTTAGGTGTAGGTAATGCACTCAGAATGGCACTTCTGCTCTTATCCCAGCTATTATACAGGCAACCTAGTAATTATGAAACTCGTTCTATTAACCTTGCAACTATGAAGACTCGAAAACAGCTCTATTCTTATCTTTATGTACCACAGCGATATATTGCTGTCTCCTTCAACAAATGTACTCTTGGTAAGTCGTTTTGGATAAAAGTATCTGCCAAATGCCCTAAATGTAAATGTAAATGTAAATGTGTGCGCACACGTGTGTGTGTGTGTGTGTGTGTGTGAGTTATGGTGGAAATACATGGGACATGCTCTGTCTTTTGCTGGTCTATTTTCTTTCTATCTGCGCACATTCTATGCGTCCCTCAAACAAAAAATTGTGGGTGTTCTTACATTGCACATTAAAATAAAAACAAATCAATGTGTACCCATGATCCTGTAGCTATACACCACAATTCAGTGCATTAATTCAGCATCAGTTAATAATATAGCTTATACTTCCACACCCTGCATCACCAACTGCATTACCACTCAATAAAACTCAATATGCACACAGTGATGCCATGATCATTTATGTGTCAAAATAATGGCAATGGTACACAAGTACATCCTATAGTTGTGTACCTGTGTGTACGTGTGCAGGTAATTAATTAAGTTAATGAATGAGCAGGTGTGTGTGTCTGTGTGTGTGTGTGTGTGTGTGTGTGTGTGAGTGTGTGAGTATGTGTTGAAAAAACATTGTGTGCATGTGTGTCTGTCTCTCTGTTGCACGCTTGCCTCTGTCTGCACGTGTGCATGCATTTCCATCCTGCAGCCGCAGTGTCCACATTCCACCACATTCAAACACGACCACCCCCCCCTCCCGTCGCCCCCTCCCACCCCCCCTGCCCCTGAGCATCAATCAAAGCTCAAGTGATTAAAAAAACAGCCTGTTGCATACATCCTGTGTGTGCATGTGCATGTGTGTGTGCTTGCGTGCGTGTCTGTGTGTGGTGGTAACCACGGCGACCCACTTGGAGACCAGGGAGAAGGCGTCGGCGCAGACGGCGGGGCAGGGCACCAGGCGCACGGCGAGGTGCCCCAGCGCCGAGGGGTAGTGGACCCTCATCACCGTCTCGAAGGCCCCGGCCAGCGTGTTCACGTCCCCCTGCTTGCTGCTCTGGTCGACTGTGAGAACCCAACACACACACACACACACACACACAGGGAATTTAGTGAAGTGAGTTAACCCCCGTCCACCCCCAACTCTTTAAACTCGACATTGAAGTAATTTCAAAACTTTTTATCCAAAAGCGACTTACATGTGGGTGGAGAAAAATCTAAAATCGGATGTACTAAACTAAATAGAACTTAAACCATGAGACCACAGAAATTACTTTTGTTTTGTTTTTTAGACTTCTTTCCCATGAAAAAATTGTATCTCCTCAATTTCCCCTGAAACTCTCAGAGGAGCTCTGCAAAATTGTCAACATTGCAGGGAATGTGATTGACAAGTCCCAAAAACAACTTTGCAACATATTTGATGGTGTGCGGTACACAGGAAGGCTAAACAGATAACTGCAGATACCTAACGCCCTACACTCAGAGTTTCAGTTGCTCTGATTCAGGGTCCCAAGGGCCAGCCGGAAAATGTATTTTATTCCCTATGCCATACAGGCATTGAACACAGAGTGACTATGCAAACCCTTGTTATTTTATAAGATTTGCACTCTGGTATTTCTATTATTTTTATAACCTATTTGCTGCTACCTGCCCATTTGCACTATTGTATGTTGTATATTGTGTATGTTTTCTTCATGGTGTGTTGTGTTGTGTGTAGTGTATGGATTTTTGCTGTACCGAGGAGCCGAAGACAAATTTCCACTGAGGTGGACAATAAAGTCAATCGAATCAAAATAAAATCAAACGCTGAAAAATGTGTGCAAGTGCGTGCGTCCACAAGTCCTCCAGCGCTCGAGAATAGCGGAGGGTTGGTCTAGTTTGGAGGTTAAGTGAAGACGGCCCCTCCCACCGTCAGCGAATCAAAAGATGATCAAATCTAATCAAACATGAAGGCGGAGACACAAATCGAATCACGCGCCCTCCTACGTTTCGGGGCCTGAACACTTGTTGGCTTCCGCGGTAACGACGGCGTTTAGCTGAAAACACACGCAGACTTACTAGGATTCCCTGCGCGTTTCTCTCATAACACACAAATCCTATTTCACTTTCACCTCAGTGTCTAATATCTGTCACCGCTTTAATTAGTACAAACTAATCCATGTTTTTCATCACTGCATAATTCCCGCGCTATTATTATACAAAGTGATCGTGTACCCGTGTGTATTATAGTGAAGCTGTTACAGCAAACCTGTCTTTCACGTTGATATTGTATTTTATAATAATGTGTGCTGCTGCTGAACCCATCCGATCAAATCTAATCAATATGCATGTATGGTATTAAAGTAGATAGTATTATGGGATACCATCTGATCAAATCTAGTCAATATGCATGTATGGTATTGCAGTTGATAGTATTATAGGAAACCATCTGATTAAATCTAATCAATATGCATGTATGCTATGGGCTGTAGATAGTATTATAGCATACCTTCTGATCAAATCTAATCAATATGCATGTATGGTATTGCAGTAGATAGCATTATGGGATACCAGAGCCAGAGTCCAAAATGGTCCCTCCATGCAGAACGAGAATGAGGACATGAGTCTTAGAAGACTGCAGACACTGCTGGGAACACCCATCCTGAGAGAGAGAGAGAGAGAGAGAGAGAGAGAGAGAGAGAGAGAAGCTGATGTATCGCTGAGTCAGTTGTGAAGGGAGAGCAGGTGATGTGGGAGAGAGAGGAGGGA
>PIJE02000075.1:463803-656945 GCA_002895965.2 Coryphaenoides rupestris | reverse complement strand
GGGGGGGGGGGCAGTTAAACACTGTTTAAAAGGTGTTTAAATAAAGTTAGCATTGTTATCAGCATCAGTATCATCATCTGTATGTCTGTATGTATAGGTCTGTGAGTATAGGTCTGTATGTATATGTCTGAATGTATAGGTCTGTCTGTACTGTATAGGTCTGTATCTATATGTCTGTATGTATAGGTCTGTGTGTATAGGTCTGTGTTTATATGTCTGTATGTATAGGTCTGTGTTTATAGGTGTGTATGTATAGGTCTGTGTGTATAGGTCGTGTATAGGTCTGTGTTTATATGTCTGTATGTATAGGTCTGTGTTTATAGGTGTGTATGTATAGGTCTGTGTGTATAGGTCGGCGTGTATAGGTCTGCGTATATAGGTCTGCGTTTATAGGTCTGTATGTATAGATCTGCATGTGTAGGTCTGTATGTAAAGCCCTACCCTGTGCTTCGCTGGTCTCTATCTTGTCCATGATGTCGTTGGAATTCCATTTGCTCATCTCCTTGGCGAAAATCTCCTCGTTGTCGGAAAAGTCTTCTGTCGAGAACACATAGGAGAATTAATACTGGAGAAAAACCTTTCTGAAAGTATTATGAATTATAAATGTTTTACCCGCCACAAAGAAATTGTAAAATAAACTGTGTAACAGAAAATGTCTCAATAAAATAGTTGAATACGGTTCTCCTCCATTAAGAATGCATAGGTCGACGATATGCTCATTTTAATACTCCCAGCTAAAACTAAGATAAGTAGCAAGAGGCTAGTCTGGTACAGCATAGCAGTACCGCAATTATTGCTTGTCATTGTTGTTTTAACATGAACAGACAGTACTATGACTATTACTAGCTGTAGTTGTAGTAGCAGTTATAAAATATAACAATATAACTATGAGTGTTAAAAGCCGCACACGTGTTTACCGTGTGCGTCAAAGAACTCGTCGTCGTCAGTGCTGTCGTCCGAGTCCCGGGCAATGCTCTGCATCCGCCACTCAGAGATGCTCTGGTGGGAGGGGCTACCTGCACACATGCCACCGCCCCATTGGTCAGTCCGACACTCACTCACCCATATATATACAGTATATATATATATATTTATATATGAGAAGAGAGTGGTAGTGGTAGTATAGGGGTGTGCTCACCTCCTCTCTTGGAGGACCTGTTGGAGGACCTGGACGAGGTGGACCACTGCTTGGTCAGCTCCCCCCTGGCCTCGCCCGCCTCCCGCCCCCCGCTCCCGTCCACCTCCTGGGCCGCGGCCGCCCCCGGCTCCTGGTTCTCCTGGCCCTGCTCCTGGTGGTGGTGATGTTGGTGGTGGTGGGAGGAGGAGGAGGAGGCATCGGCCACCTGGCCTCCCGAGCCCTCCTCGGTGAGGCTGTACTGGGCCATCTTCCTGGCCAGGGCCAGCTGGGTCTCCAGCTCCAGCTGCCGAATGTCCTCGATGGTCAGGCCATACCACTCGTCCTGCCAGCACCAGGCCTGTCGGTGGGCTCGCACCATCACCTTACGCAGACCTGCACACACAGCAACATGTCAACATACACAGTATATGCACACGTAACTGCACAATGTCACTTTGTAAATGCACCGTTACTTTGTAACTGCAGCTGATGCTGAGTAAACTACTCCGTATTATGGACAACGCCTCCCATCCCATTCACGCCACACTGGTGTCATACCAGAGCACCTTCAGCCGTAGACTGAGATTACCAAGGTGCACCACAGAACGCCACAGGAGGTCCTTTCTGCCTGTGGCCATCAAACTCTATAACTCCTCCCTACAAGACAATGAACACAGCAATATAATGTGCAATATTACCTCACTTTCCTCAGTATTACTTCCTCAGTATTACGTGCAATATTAACATTACTGTCCAACATCACGTGCAATCCTCTATCCTCTATGTCATGTCCAATAAGATTTCACTTCATTTATGCCAAATTGTTTTCGCGGTCAGAATATCTTATCTTGCCCACATATTTATATATTTAACTGTAATTTGCATATCCGTTAGTTTATTTGTATCATTCTGTTGTCCTCCTTGTTTTATTGTACTGTACCGCTATGCAGCCTGGCACACGAATTTCCTTCGGGATTAGTAAAGTTCTATTCTATTCTATTCTATTCAGCTGTCACTTAGTAAAATGGACGACATTTATTTAGCGCTTTTATCCGAAGTGCTTTACAGACATTCACCCATTCGTACACCGACGGTGGTGTCAACCATGCAAGGTAACAACCAACACGTCAGGAGCAGTTAGGGTTAGGTGGTGTCTTGCTCAGGGACACCTCGACAGCACTATGCCACTTTGTAACTTCAACTTCAATGTCACTTTTCTACTGCACTGTCAGAAAGTTTCTCAAGAATAAAACATGTGCATCCACAAGTCAATTTCTTCTCTAAATCGTTTTATTCTGGTCCACTTTTGAACAATGCGAGGCCATGGCCATATTTGTAAATCAACTGCTGCCAAGGACAGATATTCATAGTGAAACACCAACTTGAATATGTGGATAGCCTCACAAGGCAAATTCATAAGTCCAACCTGAATGAAGTCAGACCTTGGCTTTTCAAAAAAGAAAAAACAAGAATAAAAGCTGGCCATTACAGAAAAGCACAAAAACAATTCAAACTTAAGATGATAATATAATATTTATCAGGGTGGATGTTCAGGTGAACATATCAATCAATTGGAAGCCCAACCAACAAACAAACAAACGAACCGGAGATCAAATGAACACTAAAACAGGATATGGAAAAGATTTCCTATTCATGCAGATAAAAATGATGCATTAAGAGACAGAGGGAGAGAGAGATAGAGACAGAGGCAGAGAGAGAGAGAGACAGAGGCAGAGAGAGAGAGAGAGGGAGAGAGAGAAAGCGAGACACACACGATTTAGCAATGTGTATGCCAATAAAGCCCTTTTAATTGAATTGAGAGAGAGGAAGAGAGAGAGACACACAAACAGACCGAGAGAGAGAGAGAAAGAGTGAGAGAGGCAGATAGCGAGAGAGCGAGAGAGAGAGAGAGAGAGAGCGTGGCAGAGAGACAGTGGAACAAAGAGAGAGAGGGAGAGAGAGAGAGAGAGAGCGAGAGATAGCGACAGAGAGTTTAATGAGAGCGGCTCTATTGATTAGCCGGTAGAGTTAGCCAGCGGGCCGTATAAAGGAGAAGCCGCTGCTTCGGGCGGAGGTGGGTGGAGGAGAACGGAATGGCCGACACCGACACCACCCACCCAGCCCACGTTACATGAACAACCTGTTGTAGATCACTGCGGTGAATACCAAGCAGCAAGGCACACGGCAGGGGATTCATCCCATTGCCTTCTCCTCCTCCTCCTCCTCCTCCTCCTCCTTCCCCCTTATCCTCCTCCTCCTCCTAACCCTCCTCCTCCTCCTCATCCTCCTCCTCCTCCTCATCCTCCTCCCCCTCCTCCTTCTCCTGCAGGCAGCCTTGTGCTCCTGTTGTAATGTGTCTTTATGTAAATCCTGCTCTGCGGTTGTCCACCTGGAAACACTGCTCCCTGCCTGCTCCGTACTCTCCCACACGGAGTACTGGGAGTTCCCGCTCTGAGCCGGGTAACCGTGGCGATGTCAAAGTGCTTATTTTGTGTATGGCATTGCAAGTCACCGATCACACACACACATACAGTACATATATCTACAGTATATACATATACTGTACAGTATATATACAGACAAAGGCAGTGCATTGACTCACGTACACACATACACAATTGCATAGACAAAGTCAAACATCACGCACACACAATCACTCACACAATCGCTCACACACACACACGCACGCACCCCACCCACACACACACACACACAATAACACAAATTCACAGCAAACATCAGATACACATAATAACACACACACACACACAATAACATACATTCACAGCAAACATCAGATACACATAATAACACACACACACACACACACACACACACACACACACACTAACACAAAATCACATCCGACATCAGATATACATAATAACACACACACATACACACGCACACACACAATAACATAAATTCACAGCAAACATCAGATACACATAATAACACACACACACACACACACACACACACACAATAACACATCACATCCAACATCAGATATACATAATAACACACACACACACACACACACGTACAGCCCATAACGCATCTCTATACGCACCAACGTCGTGTATGAAGCGCTCGATCTTGGACTGCATGCCCCAGTATCTGAACTCCACCTTGCACAGCTTGTAGGCACACATGACCGGGTTCTGACCCGGGTTCTGGTTGATCTCCTGGATCCAGTCGTCGGACAGCGGGCCCCGCCGGGTTTTGAGCGACTGGTACAGCTTGGGGTCCTCCTCTGCCAGGTACTCGTGGGGGGGGATGTAGTCCGTTACGATGTCTATGGGGTCTGGAGGGGCCCCGACACACACACATACACACACACACACACACACACACACACACAATCTAATGTGAAGAATAGCAAGACAGATCTGCTTCAAGGTGGTGTGTGTGTGTGTGTGTGTGTGTGTATAGGCATACATGCACCTATATATAAGAGTCTGTATTATGTGCATGAAAAAGTGTGTGCATGTATTCATGTATTCAGCGTGTATGTGTATTTATATGTGCATATATAGTGTATCTGTGTGTGTGTGTGTGTTTGTGTGTGTTTGTGTGTGTGTGTGCATTCATGCATGTGTGCATTTGTGTGTATGCATAAGTGTGTACATACATTCATGTGTGCATGTGTTAGCATGCTGTGCAGACATCTGTGCATGCATGGCTGTGTGTGTGTGTGTGTGTGTGTGTGTGTGTGTGTGTGTGTGTGTGTGTGTGTGTGTGTGTGTGTGTGTGTGTGTGTGTGTGTGTGTGCCTAAGCATGTGTGTGTTATCTCCTCACCCACGGTCCTCTGTCTCTTATCAGCTGAGGACAGGTTGAAGACGTCTCCTTGGTTACCGGTGTCTGGTTTGTAGTACGTCTCGATGTCGATGGAGAACTTCTCTACAAAGGGACACGTGTACCTGTGGCACAAAACAGGTGATCAGACCAGACCAGGTGATCAGACCAGACCAGGTGACCAGACCAGACCAGGTGACCAGACCAGACCAGACCAGCTGACAAAACCAGACCAGGTGACCAGACCAGACCAGACCAGGTAGTCAGACCAGACCAGGTAGTCAGACCAGGCTGGGTGACTAGACCAGACCAGGTGACCAGACCAGGTGACCAGACCAGGTGACCAGACCAGACCAGGTGACCAGACCAGAGCAGTCAGCACGGTGTCCCCTACAATAGGCCCACAACTACTAGGAGCGTAGTGTGTAAGTGTAATTGTGTGTGCGTGTGTGATGTCTGTGAATGTGTGTGATTATGTGTATCTGATGTTTGATGTGAATGTGTGTGATTTGGTGTGCATGGCTGTCTGTGTGTGTGTGTGTGTGTGTGTGTGTGTGTGTGTGTGTGTGTGTGCGTGTGTGTGTGTGTGTGTGTGTGTGTACGTGTGTGTGTGTGTGTGTGTGTGTGTGTGTGTGTGTGTGTGTGTGTGTGTGTGTGTGTGTGTGTGAGTGTGTGTGTGCGCTTGTGTATGCGTGCGTGCACACACATCCGACTCACCGGGTGCGCGTGTAGGGGTAGGCGTTCCAGGACTCCTCCTCCACGCGCAGGGCGGCCTGCGGCAGGATGGAGCAGAACCAGGAGGGGATGTGCTTGCCGATGTGGTACACCTTGTGGGTGTATTGGCCCGTGCCCCCTGGCCCGTCCTCGTACGGCTTGTTCTCCAGGATCTCCACCCCGCTCCCCTCGCCGCAGCTCTCCTCCCTACTCTTCTTCTGCAAGTCGGGAAGGGGGTGAGGGGGGGGATAGAGAGAGAGAGAGAGAGAGAGAGAGAGAGAGAGAGAGAGAGAGAGAGAGAGAGAGAGAGAGATTCACTCATCATGGATTCATGGATTCCCCTTGCCTGATCTTGTCTCCTGTTCAGATGCGATCAGTGGAAAGAAAGAGGGGGGGATGGGGTAGAGAGTGAGAAAGCGGATGCAAGAAAAAAAGAAAGAAAAAGGAAAGGAAGAAGGAAAGGAATGAAGGAAAGAAAGGAGAAAAAGAAAGGAGAAAAAATGGAAGGGGAATAAAAGAGAGAGGGGGGAGGGGAGAGTGAGATAAAATATAAAGAGACGGAAGCAGGTAAAGAGAGAGAGAGAGAGAGAGAGAGAGAGAGAGAGAGGAGAGAAAGGAGGGAGTAGGGAAAACTTGTGGAGAGGAGGGAGATGTGGAGTGAGATTAATCACGCACAGTTTAAAGAGAATACGGCGCATTATAAATATTGGCGATCCATCTTGTATTGTCTGTGTAACATTTATCTTAGTAGCGCCCTTAGTAGAAAACTGTCACTGGCAGAGAAAAAAAACCACACACACACACGCACGTACCCACACAAACACACACACACGCACGTACCCACACAAACACACACACACACACACGCACGTACCCACACAAACACACACACGCACGTAGAGCAAGCCGATCGAGCAGAACAGGAAGCACGAGCCAAGTCCCTCTCTGTCCTCCTTTAGGTCCTCTCATTCCATCCACCAACCAACACCCTCTCCTCCCTTCTCCTCCTTCCTTTCATCCCCTCATCATTGTAATAGGATGCGGTGAAGTCACACGAGACCAGTAGATCAATATTATTGGGGATTGATTGGTTGTACAACTCTCAAGCTTCTATGTGTGTGTGTGCGTGTGAGCTGAGACAGTTGCAATATTGTACATAGAGAGAGAGAGAGGGAGAGGGGGAAAGAAGAGAGAGAGAGAGAGAGAGAGAGAGAAGAGAGAGAGGAGAGAGAGAGAAGAGAGACAGAGACAGAGACAGAGACAGGGATATTGTACCACAGGCAGCAGATGTGCCACAGATCCGGTCAGTGCAAAGCATTAGCCTGGTGTTGTCTCCAGGAGAGAAGCCATGGATATACAACATGTCTGCGTCTCGACAACACAGCTAAATAGACGTGACCCTTACAGACACACTAAACAAATCACTTGTAAATGTGATTTTGTGAAATGTGAAAAGATGCGATGTGGTTTTTGTGTTGGACATTTCCATGGTGTTATCATGAGTGACACCCATGTCAATAGCTCTCATGTGACACCCACACGATTACATGTGAATGGTATGGGATGACATGTGAATTATAACCTGTAACCTGTGGTTTTCCACTTGTGTGTGCTCCATATGTGTGCTCTTACATGTGACCACATGTGATCATAGTCCACATGGTGGACAGCGTGGGAATTGCATGTGCTTTTGTGGTTGAAATTTAAAGTGTGGTGTTGTCAGCAATGACACACATACACGCAAACACACGTGCACGCGCACACCCGCAAACACACACGCGCAGACACACGCGCACAAACACACGCACACACACGCGCACGCACACGCTCACACACAAAAACACACACGCACACACACACGATTTCCTGTGTTTACCTACCGACGACAATCCGTCTTCCCCAGTGCTTTGCAGCAAATGAAACAGTATTTTGGTGGGTTCATCACCGCCCCCCCCACCCTCCTCGCCCAGTGCCCTGTTGTTGTGTGGAGACAAGCTCATTCGCACCCCAAGATTTACAGGCAGGTGCCTTTTGTCTGCAGTGCGAGGGCTCGGTAATGGAGGCCTTGATTCATTTATATGACCGCTGAACTCCCCCCTCAGACCGCGTAGATGAAACCGGTAATCTGATATTGAATATGCCCTTGTGAATCAATTTCTATTGAACCGTGTGTTCTGTGCTGAAGGGATCAGTGGTGTGCAATGTGCACACAATGTGTGTTTTGGTTTGGACATTAAATAAAGGCTCCCTGGTGTTCTGAAAAGCAGCACGATTTTACAAAAAGAAAAAGACAATTACAGACAGAAATCTTCCACATTCCACATCCAACTTTGTAAGAACAACAACAACATTAGAGCGAAATACTCCACCTAACAGATAAAAACTGCAAATATAAAAGCGACTGTGGAGTGTGTTTTGTGGCTGGTTTAAGCAGCCTCACCTGGCCCGAGTCAGGCTGATTATTCTGAGGCTGGGTGAGGCTGCACACCTGTGGTGCATTGGTTAATCAACGGCCACAGGTTCAACCAGCCATCAGCACACACGCTAGCACGCTAGCTGTTCGCCACCTGCTCCGTCGACAACCACCTGCCCTCTGCAACGCTGCAATAAACCGGATTAGTCAACATCTTCCTGTGTCCCGGTGGTAGAGGAGCCCTGAAGACTTGGTAAAGAGACAATCGCCGCGGCAATATTATCATCATAACAACCAGTGAATATAAGTAACGCGTAGATCCTATGTATGCATAAGCTACGACCTAGCGATACCGAGGAGAACATTTGAATGCAAATTAACCACCACCACCACCACCACCACCATCGTCATTAATGTCGGTGCAGAGTGGGGTCAGGAATAGCCATCGAGATTAGATGCGGCCCCCACTCGATATGCGAGGGGCCGCGGGTGAGCTGGTGGCCGTCATGAAGGTCGCAGGAGGCCAACAGCTGGAAAATTGCTCTAATCCAGCAGGTAATATCATTTAGCTGCCCCCGCGACGACGACTCAAATGCCCTCCCTCTTCTCCCCCTCCTCCCTCTCTTGCCCCTCCGCCACACTCTTGCTATCCAAGGGGATACATTCCAAGTAAGGAAGGAAAGAAATGCCGACTTATTTCCAATATCTCGGGATGTAAAGAAATGTAATGTGCAGTTGTTGTGTCATTTCACAGGCCAATGCACACAACAGCAAAGCACAACGAGATATATTGAAGAGAGAGAGAGAGAGAAATGGAGATAGAGAGATGAAGAGATTTGGATAATTGGGAGATACAGAGATAGAGATATAGATAGATAGATAGATAGGGAGATAGCAGGCCTAACAATTTGATTCCTAGTGTTGGATTGTTTGGAGTATACGGTTTATGAGAAAGCTGTGAGCACAGGTACTGGATATACACGCCTCCGTCTAAATATATCACAAACATAATCCAGAACGTATATGATATCATTCATATGGGATTATTGAATTATTATTCGTCACCTGTCCTGGACCAACATGTTGTCTTTCATTTTAAACACCAGAATTGATTTTCTGTGCACAATATTGTAATTTAAAGGTGCAGGTTTGTTTTGTCCACTGTGTTGCGTTATGTTCTCCAAAACGTGTCCAACCTTGCATCATCTGAGGACGTGAGAGATATTGACTCACACGTGCAAGTACAGTACAGTACATTTCTAGCTGTGTGTATGAGAAGTGTTACAGCGTCACTCACCGCTCACACATTTCTTTTATTTCTTTCAAATGCAAAACCTTGATGGAATGATGAGGAACGCTACGCAAACAATCAGTCATGCTAATTTCCTAAAAGTGTTCCATCACTGTACAGTGTATATATACATTTGGGAGTCGCATGGCAATACAATATTTATCTTTGTACGGGAAACTGCGTACCTTGTGTGCTCAACACTTGTATACTTTTCCATTACATCTTAGACATACTGTAAGCCATTATGGTGAAGCATTGTTACTATTAATACTATTGTCATACTTTTATTCACCGCTCGATATCAGTTGTGTGTCTGCTGAAGAGACAATCTATTTGCAAACTATATAACCTGGCATGGTCTTCACAAATACACAAAATACACGTAAAGAAAGAACAAACGAAACAGGAACGAACAACAAAAGAACGACCCTGATAAAAAGAATAGTAGAATGAAGAATGAACTGAACGAATGAACTGAATGAACTGAAAGAACAAGAGTAAGGAACAGGAAGTGGCGATGGCGCTTCCACTGATGGGCGTTCCAGACTGGGTAGAGCTGCATGCGTGGACCGGATCACCGGACCCCCGGACCCCCGGACCACCAACCAGAACAATCCTAGCCGAGCCGGGGGGGGACCGGGTCGTTGCTGGGCACCTTGTCCTGTTCACTGAATAATGCATGTGGCGCTTTAAAACAAGACCCCGCCCTCCCCCCCCCCCCACCCCTCCGGCCGGGCGGGGGTCTCACAACAAACCTTGTTACAACACCACCTACGTCTAGTTCCACCCACCTCCTCTGTATCCACACACACGCACACACACACACACGCCCACACACACACACACACACACACACACACACACCGACCGTCTCAGTAAACAGCGGTTTGCCGTTGTGCATTAAATCAGGTGCCACTAGTTGAGCCCTGTGCCATAAAGAGAGACAGCTGTTTCCGTTTACATTGTTAAGCATATATATTATGTATATAGATAGGACACGCATATATAGACTGCCAATAATGTCACTTCTTTATATGTATTTGCTGTAGTTTTCATTCTTATATTCTGTATTTTGTTTTTACATCAGTGATAAAGCTTCCCTGGTGAAAGTATCCGGTACATGTATTTATTATTTACCAAATATATTATATGCCAACGAAGCACACAAACCAACACATACTGTACACAGTACCCACCTCTCTCTCTCTCTCTCTCTCTCTCTCTCTCTCTCTCTCTCTCTCTCTCTCTCTCTCTCTCTCTCTCTCTCTCTCTGTATATAAAAATCACAGTATATCAAATGACACCCATGTTATCTGAGATTGGAAGACAATGAAATAAGGCGGAAATGTTGTGGTAACTGCCGTCTCTGTCTGTCTCTCTGTCACTGTCACTGTCTCTGTCTCTCTCTCTCTCTCTGTCTCTGTCTCTCTCTCTCTCTCGCTCTGTCGCTCTCTAACAAATGATGGTAGCTCCTGCCATGCGGTGGCTGATGTCACCCGTTGCCATGGCAGCCAGCACTCAAGTGTGACGCTGAGGAGGAGGAGGAGGAGGAGGGTTCTAGCATCGTGTGTGTGTGTGTGTGTGTGTGTGTGTGCGTGTGTGCATGTATGTGTGTGTGTGTGTAGGTGTGTGCGCGCGCGTACACGTGTGCAATGATGTGTATGTGCGAACATGTGTGCCTGCATGTGTTTGCATGCATGGGTGTGTGTGTGTGTGTGTGTATGTAAAAATTATACACTAGCCATTTATTTCCTCTTCTCTTGTGGCTTTGTCCTGAACATGTTTTTTTGTCACTATTATTTGTCTCATGTCTTGAAAAACACACAGGCGGAAATGTCAGAATTAGCATTAAAAGGCCAAACCCCCATTGTCTGGGCCAGGCAAAACTAATCCCTGGTCACTGCTTAAATGAAAAATGTTCCCCATCCATTTCCCCCAACATTCCCCTTTCAGTTTCTCCACATTTCAAACTAATGACAAAAACGACCTGAATATTTAGTTGTCCATCTGCCTGAGGCGTTCTTAGAAAGACAGAAACTGTTCAAGCACTGTTGCCATTAGCAGTGTTATTGCTATTAATAAAATTGCAATCACCCTTACTATTAATAGTGTTATTGCTTTTTCTGCTATTATTAATATTGCTATTAATATTGATATGCTCTTTATTACCCAGGGCGACTAACAGTGAATAATCATCAGCATTGATGTTAGAGGGCCCCTATTTTACCACCAGGTGCCAGTGAGATTAGCCATTACATTCCCTTTCCATAGTGTCATGTGACTACCCCCTAGTGACATCACAAGTGGGAGTGTCCACCCAGATGTACGATGGATAGATCAGCCGACCAGTTGGTACAGTCCAACCAGGGAGGTGAGCGGGTGTTGATCTATCAATCAAACACTCCCATTTGTGATGTCAGAAGTGGACTGATTTCTAGATGCCTTGTAGTTGTACCACAGGTATAATAGATGACCACAGGTAGTACATTGAATCAATGGCAATATTCCTCACTATGAACAACGGACGTGGTCGCAAAATCTGTCCATGGAAAAAATATTTAGTTAGAGATGGAGCTTGCGATGCGTCTGTGTGTGTATATGTGTGGTATTTATTTAGTTTGACAAGAAAACAATGTCTGTGTTTCCAGGACATGACTAAGGTTTCCCTTACTGGCTGGAGAAGTAAACTAACATTTGTGTTGCAGAGGAGACTACGGATGTGACTGATAGTTTCCCGGGTATTAAGTCAGACCCCATGCATTCCCAGGGAAACGGGTTATACAACAAACAAAAAGTGATTCATTTTACAATACATTATTTTGTTGTTAACTTTATTTTGTGGTTAGCAATCGCAATATTACACTCAAGGTTGCACTTTAACATTATTATTGCGGTAAACCACACTGTGATACGGTTAGGAACGAGGTAACCGCATCACCAAAGTAAGTAAGTAAAACACAACCTCTTGTAATATTGCTTAACTCACCCTCTCATAACAGGTGCAAAAATAGGGCCCCTTTAATGATCACTTAAGGAATGAAACCAAATGATCAATATTATCCAAAGATATTAATGGCATCATGTAGCATTTGGCTCCTGCTACACGGCACCTAAAGTGGCTTTCTAGGGCTCCTCCAAAGGACACAAGCGGTTGAATAATCTGGTTTATTGTTGAGTTTCCAGTTGTGTAGAATGAATAACAGTGCAGGTGGTACCGCTAGCATGCTAACTCCCTGAGTGTGTATGTGGTGATGGCTGATTTAACCTGTGGTGCGTTGATTAGCCGATGCACTCAGCACACTTCCCCCATCCCCAGACTAATCAGCTTGACTCGGGCCAGGTGAGGCTGCTTAAACCAGCCACCAACCACACACACTCTCCACACTATCCCGATTGGCCCTGCTGCAAAGGACTGTGTTTTGTGACATCAAAAGTGTTTTTGTGATGTGTTGTTGTGACCATTACAAACCAAGCTAAATCTGTTGCATCGCAATGACTACCGGTAACCACTGCATATGCAACCATCAATGAATGATGCAGGAGTTCCAGAAATTACTAAGCCGCATGTGGCCTGGTCTGGCACCGCAGGACCGGTCTAGCACTGCAGTCTAACCCAACATTGGGCAGCCTATAGAAAACACACTTCTCTGGATAAAAAATACAATAAAAATTTAAATCAATGAGCTCTGACGAGTGATCTATGTGCTGGGTAATGAAGTCAGATAAAACCAAAACCAATCTACGAAAAATAATTAAAAAATCTTTGAGAAGAGTGTTGAGTTATTAATTCTTCCAGCAATCTTTAGAAAATGGTATAAGATGAAATGGATATGCATGTGTGCTCCATAACTTGTTCATTAATGTTACTGTACTCGTGGTGCGATATGCTGACTATTGCGATAACATATATTGTGATATATTGAGATTTATTACCTTTTTTAACTGCAAATTGACAACATTATTTTGTCAACATTTCTTTTATCTAATAAGAAAGTCAGTTCATCTCACTGATACTTTGTATCCCTGTATCGATCCAATATTAGATTCTTCCCCCACCCCTATAATGGACACATTCCTTCCATTATAGTGCAGGTAATGATATTTGAAAAATATTCTGGGCAGCCTCTGCTCTGCCCACTGCAACCTCCTCTCTCTCTCTCTCTCTCTCTTCTCTCTCTTCTCTCTCATACATTTGGGTGGACACTCCCCCCCTTGTGATGTCACAAACATACTTTTTTCAAATCTATTGAAATGGCTCATGTGGTAGGGGTTGAGTGTTGATGGTTTGATCGCTCTGCTCCTCCTGCTGTTGGGGGACGTGTCCTTGGGCAAGGCTCCCCCCCCCACTCCTGTCTGTTCTCCATTGTGGTGAGGCTAAAGGGGGGAGTGGTGAGTGGTGAGCGAGAGGCTGTGTTCCAGGGTGAGGAGGAGGAGGAGCCTTCATTGCAAAGTGCTTTGAACAGCTGCAGTGGTTCCATGAAAGAGCCGGCGCGCTCAATCTGTCGCTCTCAGGTCAGGTTCAAGAACGGGAGATATTAGTTCAAACGGCTGCGGACCTGCGATTCGCGGCGCTGAACTCACAATTGAAACGTTTGCTCTTCACGTAGTAAAATTCAAAAGTCAAAGTCAAAGTGTTTCCTTGTTCATCATAACACAGGGCCATTCTGGACAGTGAAACCCTTGTGACATGGTAGGCGACAGTAGGCAAAAAAATTGGCAAAAAACATAAAATAGCAACAAGAGAATTTACATATACACAAAGTGCAGCATGTGTGAAGACATAAAAACTATAATAAACTAAAAACTACTGAACGCTGAGCCATTGTCAGTGCGACTATCCTACAGTGCACCGCAGTCGAGTTCTATATTCTAGAGTACACCCCAATAAACAATACTCTAGAACATATACCCCGATTAAAAACATTCTCCAGAATGTAGAAGTAGTAGTTGTAGTGGTCGTGGTACGTAGTAGTACTAGTCGAGTCACAGAATAAATTACTGAAGTGAATCCTATTCAATATTCATTCTTATATTTAATTCAGCATCATCCATATGTGTATTAATACGTGCATTATTCATTTCTTTCTCTTCCTGTTTCGCAACTTTCCATCCATTGAATAAAATAACACGCTGTTGGACACAGGTTGAAATAATGACTCATAGATCAGGAGAATAATAGTGATTTGCAGTAAAAACATGAACCCTGTCTAAACGCCATTAGCGATGGTCAACATTGGATGACAATTCCTTGCTCATTTCTAGGCCTGTTTTTCTGATTCAAACATTGCTCACATGACCTATATTGCACCGAGAGCAATTCAATTGAATGCGTATGTAAATATGCGTGACCTTATGTAACCTGTCACAACGCAGCTGGTGCGGTGAACTCTACATCACCGTGACGACCCTGAACAACCACGTCCCCTGTGCTCGACAGCGGCATGATGACACCATGAAGACACCATGAAGACCTACTGACCTATAGCCCCTGACACACACACACACATACACACACACACACACACACACACGCACACACACGCGCACGCGCACACACACAGACATACTCTTGGACACAAGCGTGCACACACACACACACACACACACATGATATGGGTCATTAGCCCACATAGATCGATTCCCTACTCAGGGATTCAACGAGAGTATCCACCAGACCCCAAACTTTTGCTAAATCCATTTATAATTTACGACAAAACACTATATTCTTGTGTTCAAGAATATATAGTGAAATTGTCAACACTGTTTTAAAAAAATTTAAACCAAGAACAATTCTCCTCTAAAAAGGAGAATTTCTTTCAAGAAAATACCTATTATATTACCACCAGAAAGCCATAGTACTATACTCTAATAGTGGAAGTGAAAATACATTTAGGACTAAAACAATGAGACCAACATGGCAACCATGCACGACAACGTTATTAACGACTAATAATTTGTATCCATTTATCGATTGCAATTTTTGTTATATAACCAAATTCCACACGTGTAACTCATAACATTAATGATGGGTCCATTGGATTTAGGTCTGGCAGTGAACCAGTATAGACACAACTAGTCTAGTAAATATACATTGATACCATGCTGGTGCTGAGACAGACATCAATATAAAACCAACCTGTCCAACGTTGAAGTGACAGGAACAGGAAGTGACTTTACCCTGCTACAGACCAGCTGTGAAAAGGGTCTAATTGGGGTGGGGGGCCGAACCCACAACCTTTGGTTTGCTATAGAGAGAGAGCGAGCGTCTCACCTGTATCATGTAGAGCTGGGCGATGCGGTACTCGTCCACGCTCATGGGCATGGGGATGCGGTATTCCTTCACCAGCATGGCTGCACGTGTGTGTGTGTGTGTGTGTGTGTGTGTGTGTGTGTGTGTGTGTGTGTGTGCCTGCGGCAGGTAGAAGGGGTGAGGCCGTGTGCTAGCCCAGCGGCACGCTCAGACGCTCAGCCGCGCGCACGTTAGCCGTAGTCGCCGCCATTCACCGCCGCCTGTTCAGGAGACACACACACGGGGGGGGGGGGAGATTAGAATTAGTCCTGAGGTGGATATTAGGTGGTCCGTAAATCTGTCGTTAACGTAACGACGACACACCTGTGGAGAATAAACAACAACAACTATGACAGCAATGGCCGAGACAGCAGCAGCAGCAGCAGCAGCAGCTAGGGGCGTTCTCCACAGTGATGATAGCTGTTGGCCTGAAAGTCACTGAAGAGCTCGGAGGGTAGAATTAAGCCTGTTCCTCTCATGGATTAAACCCACGATGTGTGTGTGCGTGTGTGTGTGTGTGTGAGTGCTGCATGGCCCCAGTCTTCCTCCAGATCAATTACAAGGTAATCCCATGACCCAGCAACAACCCACCCCCTGACCCTGTCCACCCTAACCCCCCACCACGGCCCCCCTCCCCCCACCCACGCCCTCCCCCTCCCTGCTCCTCTGTACTAATGCCCAGGCAACCCAGATCCCTCTCTCTCTCTCGATCTCTCTGTGTCTCTCTTGGTCTCTCTCGATCTCTGTCCCTCCCATCTCTCTTCATCCCTCTCCATCTCTCACTCTTATCTCTCTTCTCCCCTTCCCTCTCTTCCCAACCATGCCCTCAGATGTGTCGTCCCTTCTCTCTTCTTCTCTGTTCTCTCATCTCTTCTCTCTCTCTCTCTCATCTCTCTCTCTCTCTCTCCCTTCCTCTCTCTCTCTCTCTCGCATCTTCTTCTCTCTCTCTCTCTCTCTCTCTCTCTCCTCTTCTCTCTCTCTCTCTCTCTCTCTTCTCCTGAGTCAGCCGATCCTCAAGATTCAGCAGAGAAAGGTGCAGCTTTTGCCACTAACAGCTAACATCCTTGGTTCTGGTTTTTATATCCTTGTGGGGACCGAGGTTCTTATGAGGACCGCATCCCGCCTTCCAGGCTTGCTTCTGCCGTTTGTGATTAAACCTTGCCGGGTAGCAAGACTGTATGTTTTGCCTCCTCCTATAAGAGGGTATTGTCTTCCTTATTGTGATTCAGAAGCCACCACCTGGTGGCTGTAACGACAGCACGTTGTGTGTGTGTGTGTGTGTGTGTGTGTGTGTGTGTTACACTCTGTAAGTAGTAGTAATCCCCAGCTAGTAGCGGGTAATCCTGCTTGTCTGTGTGTACCAAAGGGAAATACACGGACGGAAAAGGAGGCTGGATACCGTCGGTATATGCAAATAAAAAGATACACACAAGTGTCACACAATCTTCCTGACGCCAGGAAGCATCGATCAAAACTATTATTATTATATATATATATACACATGCAGTACACAATCCATTTCCTCGTCCATCTGTAGCATTGGCTCCTCGAACGACCAGGGAACATTCAAGTGCAGCCGTACACCAACAGGCTAACAGGCTAATCAATTCATTCAGGGAAGTCATGGGGACGCGGGCTAGTTCATCGTTACATTATAGACAGACAGGTGTGTGTACTATGGCAAATGGATTGCATTTATATGGCGATTTTATCCAAAGTGCTTTACAGTTGCCTCACAATCACCCATTCATACACCGACGGCGGTGTCAACCATGCAAGATAACAACCAACACGTCAGGAGCAGTTAGGGTTAGGTCAGGGGTGGGCAATTATTTTGGCTGAAGGGCCAACTTTTGGTTTTAAAATCGTCAGACGGGCCGGGCCATTAGCAGACGAGGATCACAGCGTCCAGTACTAAAATACAATTCTCAGCCTATATTTGGTGGCGATTGTCAATAGAGAGATCAAGAGAGATCAGAGAGAATTGTGGCTATAGATCTATCCATCTATCCATCCATCCATCTAGCCATCCATCCACCAACTAACCCACCCCCCACCACACCACACCACACTACTCTATTGTACTCCCCAAGCCACCCAAACCACTCACAGCTCTGGAAAGTGGCAAAGTAACAAATGGACGCATTTGATTGCAATTGATTTCCTCCCCCTCCCTAAATTGTTTTCCGTCTTTGGGAAGTAAGAAAAGCGCTGTATGAATCCAATGCATTATTATTGTTATTATTATTATTATTATTATTATTATTATTAATAATAATAATAATCTTTATGGCTGTATCTCTGCCAAGAGACCCACTGAATCCCACAAATCTCCCGTCTGTGATCAAAAGTCTTATCTTAAGTCTTATCTCTGAGGCCTAAGTCTTATCTTACCCGGATAAAGTACTATATTAACCTGCCATCGTATGTTAGGCTATAATGGCCCTGGCTTTCCAGTAACAACGACCATGTGACCTATTTGCCTGGAACCATCGTTAAAGCGTTATTATTTGGATCCTTTCTTCTCGTCGGTTGGCCTTATTCGCCTGGCGGACATCTGGGTTCTAAACGCTATAACTGGCTGATGAAACTGACTGTTCCCTTTAGCCAGCAAGTACCCAATAAAAAAAACATTACAATCGTGTAATAATGGATAATAATAATAATAATAATAATAATAATCTGTTCAATGGCACTATTGGCTTGCCATGACATGACTGCATATGTTTTTTTAATGTTTTTTTACATAGCCTACATGGTATAGAGTCTGTATTTTTTTGTACTTTACCACACCAAATAAGCGAAAACACTCAATAGTATACATGTTTCCTGCGATGACGTAGGAAACTCAATATCGCTCAAATCAATATCGTGATGTCTTGAGGCCGCAGTGATTCTTCCAACAGACCAAATGACATCCGCATGATACGGCGAACACAAGTTCCCCTAAAGCCACCGTATGAACCCTCCTAGTGACGGCAAAACCACTGGTTTACATCCTAAACAATTCATTCCTGCATTCACATTGCATCACACATTATTACAAAACCGATTGTGTGAAGAAATACAGAGAAAGGATTGTAACCAGACAGTACATACTTTATACGCAGGTCAGGCTAAAGAGTCCCAGTCTATTGATGTTCCAACACCCGAGTGACCCAGGGTAAATAACCCAGTGTACCCGCCTGGTTCCTCACCAGTTCTAACGCAAACGCGACGCTGATAGGCTGAAAAAATCTGTCTGATTGGATCCTATTGGCCCCTGAGCAGACAGAGAAAACCTCAACACATCGAACATCCCGATGTCACCACGTCACGTCTCTTCCTATCAAGCAACGGCGTCTAACACGCAAGATTGACAGCCATGAAGACCTGTGGTGGTGAACAAGAATCAGCCCTGTGTGCACCGGCGGCTACCAAGCAATACAATTACATCACCCTCTCGTCACGGCCACCGGCACCACCACCACCACCACACCAAGTTAACCGACACCTGGCTGTCCCCAAGAGGAGGACATCGACTGGCAGTAACCAAAACCAACCCCTAAAGTCCACATCAAACCACACGACACTCTCTCCAGGCTCCTTATCCTTCCCCAGGTGATTTAGAGACCTGTCTCGTAGCACCCGGAGAGACAGAGACAGAGAGAGAGAGAGAGAGAGAGAGAGAGAGAACATAACAACCATCCATACCCACAAGCCTCACGGTCGACACGCTGTGCAGCCATACATTACACGCAGAAGGAGCAATCCCGGCTTACACGTCGCTATGGCGACTCCCATCCATCGGGGAGGATTCCGGTCCTGCGTTCCGTGTTCCATGTGCATGCGGGCTAGCAGCCGAGACATGCTAGAAGCCCCATCCCTGGACGCCTGTGTCCTTTTTTGCGAGTGCTAACTGGCTTACTGAACTACAGTGAGTGTTAACACACACACACACACACACACATACGTTTTCAAATCCTTACAGTGAAACCAGAGCAGGTATTGACTCTCTCTCTCTCTCTCTCTCTCTCCTCACCTCTCTGCTTCTCTCTTCTCCACCCACCTCTCCTCTTTCCCCCCCCCCCACCCCACCATCATCATCTTCTCTTTGCGTCGTCTCCACCTCCCGACCGGCCGAGGAGGCTGTTACCATGGCGATGCATGAGGCTGTGCCCCGATTGGTGCAGCCCGCTGTGATGCAACGGTTCATGGTACAGCCCCTTTCGCTCACACATGGATGGATGTTACCACAGTCTGAACTCACCCCCCCACCCCCATCCCTCCCCCCTCCCCCTCCTCCACTCTCCACCCCCACCACCACTCGTTTCTCTGTCTTTCTTTTTGCCGTTTCCCATTTCGCTGCCAGCAGTGTTTTATTTAAGTCCCCTGTCTATCTCTCCTTTCTTTTCTCCTTTCTTTCTGAGCCCAGGTCTTACAGCGCAACACTCTACTACAATACGCACACAAACAAACAAAAACAAATACACAAGGAAGCAAATGAAACCATCAGGAGGCCATTATCACCGCCGACGTTCACGAACACATGAGCCGTTGAGTCGACATGCACGTTATGTAGCAGGAAGTGGCATGATCATTACCCCTGGATAACAGGCAATAAACATCCTGCTGAAGAAGGTACATGTTTATTGACCTTAGTGTGTGTGTATTCTGCCAATTTGAATGAGATCAGGTTGACGTGGCGCGTCTCACTTTGACTACCAAATGGGAGGATTCCGACGAGGTGCAAGGTGTTCCGATGCAAAAAAACAAAACGCGCCTCACAAATGAGCTTCGCGACTTTACATTTCCAAGTCGCACCGCTAACCGCGAGTACGCGTTTCCGCGAATGAGCAGACGGAGGAAAAAATAGGCCAGCTCCTGATAAGATTCGGAAAAACATAAAAGAATAAACAGATACGCTACACACAGTAAACGCGTATCAATGGCACCTTTATCGAATACGAAGCCGCTGAATGTGAAAGATGGAAAAATACCGATAGTGTCCTGTGACCCGCCGTGGCCCGTGTGTGTGTGTGTGTGGTGTACGGCAGACGGACTCACGCATGCGTGCTCAAGATAAACGACGTTTAATTACATTCATCCCGACGCGTCCCGTGGGCTCAACGACGTTAAAAATATCCTGTTACCGCCACCAGGCTCATGCTCTACGGAGGGTTCTGTGAGCGCTGGTTTAGCTTTTAAATACATCACGGCAGCTGATGAAAAAAACCCCACGATTTATTAAGATGTGTAATTATTTCTGCCTTATTGATTCATCAATGTTCCTTTTTTTTGGGGGGGGGAGGAGGGGGTATTTATGGCCAGATGTCGCAGGAGTTGAAACGGCAGCCATTTTTTTTTAGCACCTATTATTTATTATTTCCTCCCCTTTCTGAATCCATAAAACGCAGGGAGGGACAACAGCAACATCTTAGCAATCCATTGATTTGTTGATCGGTTCTCCGCCTCCAAATCTGTCATACATACCCACTAACACACACACACACACACACACACACACACACACACACACACACACACACACACACACACACGTATCTGAGGATCAGCAGGACAGGCCTAACTGAATCAGCCCTGTGGTCGTCCACATTACACTAAGCACAGCACCGCAGCGGACAGGGGGCCCTCTGCTGCGATTATGCCTCTTAATGCGTCCGCTAATTTATGAGCCTGTCATCGATAGCCCATCCAGTCCAGACGACCCGGGACGGCCGGAGGGGCAGGGTTACACGAGAAGCGGTCACAGGGCCACAGTCCCTCTGGCGGCCGTCTTGGTTCCATCGTGTTTCTAAACGCTAAGAGATCGCTCAGTCTGGAATGTCAGGGGAAACTCTCGACATTGGATGGCTCACACAGGACACACACACACACACACACATTTCTACAAGATGATTGAGCAGAGACGCCTTCATCGCAACTCACTGTGAATTTCAGATAGAGAGACATGTGGACAATGAAGGAGCATTTAGGATTGGCCGTCTAGGAGGCAGCCTCCAGTTTAGGACGGGGATGGAACCCAGGACCTTTGGGCCGGGAGTCCCTAACCACTACCACAGTATCCTGTCCCACAGCTTTCTGTCCCAGTAGCCAAAAAAGCTTATAAACTAGAAGGATAAAATAAAGATTTAATAAATATATGAGAAACAGTAGCCGACATCACATTGTATTTTTGTAATATACACAAAAGATAATATTTATCAACTAAATGAAGTTCAGTTGATATGTTTTAATGTTTTAATTCCATATTAGATATTGCATTTCCAAAATATTGAATCATTGCACTGAATTATTTACAGAATCAAATAGAATAGACTATAAAAAAGGCAGTGTTGGGGCAGGCGTTTTGTGATTCATCATAAACTGGACATAAAATTCTCTCCCGTTCTGAGGGGAAATTAAAGCGATGCATAACGTCCAGTAAAAGGAGAAAACCGCGGGTGATATTTAATCTCTTTCAGAACAGAAAAAGCACGGCTGAGGTTCATAAAACGATTGTTTATTCCTTTATTTTGCAATATTTGAAATAAAATATTAACTTTGCCCAGGGAGACAAATGTAGCAGAAACTACTTCCGACATTATCTGTCATTGATTCAATATGAAGATGTCTTTTTCTTTTACTAGAGAGGATGTAACAAAATGAGTACCATCAACGGCCAAACGGTTCCATTACAACTAGTATTCTAGTGCACTAGTACTAGTATACAACAAATACAAAGTACTATACCTAGCAACAGTACATGTTTATGAATGACCTTATCTCCAGGAAAAACCTATTCACTTATTTGCAGAGAGAGAGCAAGACAGCGAGAGAGAGCTGTAGAGTCAGCATGTACACACACACACACACACACACTTACACACACATACTGTACACTGTGCACTGTAGAAGCTAATTTTGAATGAAAATAAAAGCCTCACACATGATTTACTGCCTTAAAGAATGAGCTGCCAAGTGCGCAGGATGGAAGAACAAAAAAACAAGGTTGAAATGATCGAATACAACCAAGGGGCCAAACAAAGAAAAACACAAAAAAAACACCTTGCAATGGAACAATTCCTCACAAAAAAATCCACCGAAACATTTATAATCAGGGTTTTTTGCCGATTGAAACTGTGACATGTGAAAGTAAAGCCATGCACACAAGCACACACACACACAAATAGACAAATAACAGGCCCAAACCGCAGGAAACACTTAAAAACCAGGAAGAAACTGAACGGAGGGGACGTTCTGGCATCCATCAAACTATAAAACAGGAGTTCCTGTTAATAAAAGCCGGGCTGCTCCATTCTGGAGGGGCCCCAAACTCTCTGGGGCCCAATGCCATTAGTGGCTGGCTGGCCCCACTCCACGCATCTCCGGGCTGGGCGGCGGTGAAGAGATGGACGGGGCCCAGCCCGGCTGTTTGTCACCCACACACCCCCAGGACTCCCAAGTGTGTGCGATGCCCCCACCCCTAGCCCACCCCGCCCGCCAACTCCCATTCACTTCAACATGACTCATAACTAGAGACACTGAATTGTTTAATCCAGAAACATCGACCCCTTGCCTTCCGTCTTCTGCTTAGTCACGTTCGTAAGGCGCGCCAACTGGGAGGAAAGACTTGGGAAGCGGTCGCCGCGGCGGTGGCTGAGTGGTTTGGCCGAAATAACATGATGTCACCCAACGCAAAGTGGCTCAGCGGCAGTAGCTCAGGAGGTAAGAGCAATTGTCTGGCAACAGGAAGGTTGCTGGTTCGATCCCCGGGCTACGCCTAGCTGTCGAGGTGTCCCTGAGCAAGACCCCAACTGCTCCTGACGTGTTGGTTGTTACCTTGCATGGTTAACACTGCCGTCGGTGTATGAATGGGTGAATGTGAGGCAAAACTGTAAAGTGCTTTGGATAAATGCAATCCATTTACCATATTTGAAAGTCGCACGACACAGTAAATTTCATGAAATGTGGAAACATGAGTCCATCATCGTCTTTATTCATTAGATGAGAGGATTCAGAGATTTTGATTTCACGGGGGGGGGGACCACCCACCCACCCATCCATCCATCCATGGATGGATGGAATGGACACACACAATGGGGGTGGGTTCTCAATCTAGAGTTATACTCGACAGCTTCTCTGCAAGTCATGGAGCAACATGATGCCCGTGTGTGTGTATCCAAACATATGTGTACATCATTGTGTGTGTGCGATGTTGCGCATCCCTGTGTTAATATTTGATGTAGAGAGGAAGTTCTGCGTCGGCGGGCACAAACAAAGCTTCACGGGCCTGTTCATTAGAGTAAGTGGCGAGAGCGGGGAGCACGGACGCTGACGTCAGCGGCACCGCCATGACCTTGATGCCCCACCTGCCGGGAGCCACAGGGTCACACGGGGACACGTCAAGCATGAATGCGGAGCAGTTAGGATGACACATGACAGGCCCGGGACATGAGCGGACTTGATTGACCGTCCACTCGGGGGGGGGAGAAGCTCACACACACACCCCCCACACACACACAACACACACACACACACACACACACACACACACACACACACACACACACACAACATACAACTTTATATTGTGGCTTTAGCCTGTTCACCGTTACACCACTAGGCGGCGCCTCCGCCACGCTGACCAGCCGAACGTGATGTAAACACGCACCTGCTGGGGGGTTATGCGGTCGGAGCTGCGGGTGGTCGTCAGTATATAAAATAGAGCCTTCATAGAAACACTCAACAGTTACTCGGCGTCGGAATGGATCCGCGAACCGTACGGAAGATGGACACACGAAAAACGCGAGACACTCGAGGAGGTACGTAGGCGTGTGGTTCGGACGCAAGCGCTCCTCCTGACGCGTTGTCTGTCGTCGGCGGCGGAATACGTGCGATTTTGGTGAACGTATTTCCTCGCGTCGTGATCTCTCGTCCTCGCTCGGGTTGTCTTGTCTTTTTTGGCGGGGGGACGATGACGTTGAATATCCCATAATAAGTCGTCGTCGTCGGGGTCATTCACTCACCGTCGCAGGTGAGTTGGTGGGGTTCGGTGCGTCCGAGTGATGGCGGGAATAGTTTGTCTGCAGTACAGTTCGTACTCGATGCCCCATGACGATGCACGTCTTCGTTGTAATAATTTAATTGATGTTTGTTTCCGTTTTCTCACGAGATATTTGCGTGGTGCATGCGTTGCATTTTCTATTAAAGTCTGTTAATGATCAATGGCACGTTTGAAACACGTGGAGAATACAGAGTCACCATTCATGTAGAAACAGCTTCTAAATATTGACTAATAATCTACCTGTCTCTCTTTCTCTCTCTCCCCAACTAGTATCTATCTATCTGTTTCTCTCTCTCTCTCCCCAACTAGTATCTATATCTATCTATCTGTATCTCTCTCTCTCTCTTCTCCCTCTCCAATTAGTATCTATTATCTGTTTCTCTCTCTCTATCTCTCTCTCCAACTAGTATCTATCTATCTATCTGTCTGTTTCTCTCTCTCTCTCCCCAACTAGTATCTATCTGTATCTCTCTCTCTCTCTCCAATTAGTATCTATCTATCTATTTCACTCTCTCTCTCTCTCCAACTAGTATCTATCTATCTATCTATCTATCTGTTTCTCTCTCCTCTCTCCCCAACTAGTATCTATATCTATCTCTCTCTCTCTCTCTCTCTTCTCTCTCGTCTCTCTCTCTTGTCCCAACTAGTATCTCTCCTTATTATCTCTCCAACTAGGTATCTATTTCTCTCTGTCTTCTCTAGTAATCTACAGCAGGGGTGTCCAAACGTTTTTCACTGAGGGCCGCATACAGAAAAATACACAAAGGGCTGGGCCACTCACTATAGGTGGGGTATATCGCCTCACCTCTAGTGTATTAAAGTTAGCAAAATCAAATGTAGATAAATTGTGCTTAATATGCTTAAAGAAAAAAACAGCCTACATCAGCTTTCCATAATGGGTTTTTATTTATTTTGTAACAAAAATGGTTGGCTGCACATTCTCAAAACAGCAGCCTCAGATGCTTCTTAGAAGAAAAAGAAGAACAACAACTTTATTAATCCACAGTTTTTATGGTCACAAACACAGAATGCAGGAAGTGGTGACCGCCAAACACACACGCATGCGGGAGGGTGGCCCGCGGAAATTAAGTCTCTGCATTTGACCCATCCTGTGTAATGCTGCCCCTCCAGGGGCAGCCAGGAGCAGTGGGCAGCCGTTTATGTCGGCGCCCGGGGACCAGCAGCTCCAGATCTTGCGTCCACGTCTTGGTCAGGGACAGGACCGGAGAAGCGATTCTTCGCATGTTTTTAATTGGGGTTCTTACTGTGGAAGGAGACCCCGCGGAGCACGGGGAGAACATGCAAACTCCACACAGAAAGGCCGGATGTAGTCAGGATGGTGATCAGCTTCGCAGCCCTGTATAAAGGGGGGGGGGGGGGAATAAGGGGAATGGGTATATTTCAAACTTGTTATGCAAATAAGTCATTGGGCTTGTTAACACATCCACTAACGTTTTTTAGAAAATGCTATCAACATTGACTGAATTTATTAAGTAATTGAGCTTATTAATGCATGAATACTGTGTAGTATATTTTTAACTCACCTATAACGGGAACAGCGTTGCACTCAGTGGGAGCAGTGATGCTGAGCTTTGGACTGAAGGATGGCTGGCAGGTCAGGGATAAGTTTGGTGGTTGAGATGCGAAGGACATCACAGAGATGGCTGTCGGTCAATTTGGTTCTCAATCTGCTTTTGTTCAAAGTTAACAGAGAAAATGTTTGCTCACATATGTATGTTGAGCCGAACAGACTCATCATTCTTTTTGCGTGGCGTCTCATCAGAGGAAACTTGGCCTTTTCCAAGCTCTGGTAGAAGTCGGGTAGGGAGAGAAGCTGATGTTGATTCTGCAGAGAATTATCACACTGCATTTCGATAAGTTGTAATTGTAGACTCTCTTCCACTTCTTCTGCATCCACCATGATGGGAGTCGAGAACAGCTTGATTTCTTTCTCAATGTTAGAAAAATCTTGGAAGCACTGACTGAATTCTGTCATGAGAGATGTGATCACAGACACATATTTCCCCTTTTTAGCAGAAATATTGGCCTTTGGAAATGCAATGTTGATTTCGGACAGCGTGGGGAAGTGTGCAACATTGAAGTTGCGTAGTTGTGTCTCAAAGAGACGGAGCTTCACACAGAATGCTTTCATGTGCGCATACAGTTGTGGTACAAGCTGGTCTTTGCCTTGTAGGCTCTTGTTCAGTGTGTTAAGATGATCACTAAGATCAACTAAAAAAGCCAGGTCTGCCAACCATAGAGGGTCACTCAGCTCATGAAGAGTTTCGGTATTATCTTTCAAAAACGGGTCGATTTCTGATCTCAGGGAATAAACCGCTTCAGCACGGAGCCGCGACTTAGCCAGCGCACATCAGAATGTGGGAGTAGGTCCACGTATTCAGCATCAACATCAGCTAGGAAAGCTTGAAATTCTCTGTGGTAAGAGCCCCGTGCTCGATTATGCTGAAGTTTAACGACAGTGTTCATCACATCGCCAGCTGGACTGTCTTGACACAGAGGCTTCTTGGTGATGATACAGTGCATTTTAACAGCCGCACCTCCAGTCTCATGCACCTTGGCGCACACCATAGAGGCCATTCCTTTGCGCTCGCTCTTTACCCGTCGTTGTGCCCTTTAGACTCCTAAGATCAAGCAGCTCCTCCGTAACGCCAAAAGTTATCGTCAAACTGTGGCATCTGTGCTTTCGTCACATGCAATCGAATCAAAAATCAAAAGCACAAGCTTTATCTGACACTTGCTGTTTTACGTTAGCTGACAAGTCTTCGATTCGCCGCACAACTGTGTTTCTGGACATGTGTTGTTGAATTCCTGCATTTTCTCCGGGCACATTATTCCTGCAACTTCAGTGAGGCGCTGTTTTATGAAGTCACCATCTGAGAAAGGTTTCCCGTGCAGATCGTAGACAGCTCTGAAGTTTGATGGATGACCTTTGTAACTGTGGCAATACTCTGATGTGTCATTTTTCTATTATATATTTTATTAATTTTGTGTAATTTTGTTGAGCACGAGGAATAAAGATGCATGGTTAATGGTGTGAGGTCTTTCCTTAGTCGTGTTGTCTATGTCATGGCCATTCATTGGCATTTAACTTAATCTTTAGTTATATCCAGAACTTCTGTAAGTCTACATACTAGCACAGTAGTATTAGGCTAATACTAGACTAGGTCCCTTGGATGTATGTGAGTGGATTTGTTACCATCACGCCACTCGGACTAGGTACTGTGATCGATGGCCACCTGTCAGGGGTGTAACTAGTCTTCATTTTCGCAGAGAATCAAACAGTACACAGCCTCTCCCAGTGGATAAAAATTTGAATTGTGTATGAGACACTACTTCTCATGTTCGCCATTTGTGGATTCCTGACAATTTAGATCTGGCACGCGCACTTGACCATGTTTTAGCGAATTGCGAATATAATAGGACTATCTCAACTAATAGCTAATTGGAGAGAGAGAGATACAGATAGATATAGATACTAGTTGGGGAGAGAGAGAGAGAAACAGATAGATAGATAGATAGATAGATAGATACTAGTTGGAGAGAGAGAGAGAGAGAGAGAGATAGATAGATACTAATTGGAGAGAGAGAGAGAGATACAGATAGATAGATATAGATACTAGTTGGGGAGAGAGAGAGAGAAACAGACAGATAGATAGATAGATAGATACTAGTTGGAGAGAGAGAGAGAGAGAGAAATAGATAGATAGATACTAATTGGAGAGAGAGAGAGAGATAGATATAGATACTAGTTGGGGAGAGAGAGAGAGAAACAGAGATAGATAGATAGATAGATACTAGTTGGAGAGAGAGATAGAGAGAGAGAAACAGATAGATAGATACTAATTGGAGAGGGAGAGAGAGAGAGAGAGAGATACAGATAGATAGATATAGATACTAGTTGGGGGGCCGTAGTTTGGACACCCCTGATCTACAGTATCTAGCTAGTATCCATGCATCAATGTATCTCTCTTTCTCTCTCTCATCACACCATATTTTGTTCATCAGACTAAATCCAATTGCAGATCTATCCAGTTTGTGTTCTGTTGTTGCTGTTGTTGTTTTTGTTTTCTGGTACAATGTACCCGCGCTGTCACTAATAATTAGGCGTGATTGACAGCTGCACGGGCCCTATCAATTCATCCCTCTTGAGTTATTTCAGATGAAAACGAGTCTATTTCCTCCTCTCTCCACACGATCGTCATGAAACTGAAGGATGGAGCCCCTGCTGGATGTGATTATAGAAGCAAAATGATTAGGTTTGCTTTTAATGAATGCTGTTAGGAAGCAGCAGGCACAGAAGGAATGAGTCACCGTATTGATCCCCTCCCCTTCCCCCCTCACTTGCACTTTCTCTCTCTTTCTCTCTCTCTATCTCCCTCTTTTCTTCTTTCTCACTCTCTTTGCTTCTCGCTCTCGTTCTCTCTCTTTCTCTCCCTCTCTCTCCATCACACGATTTCCCTATCTCTCTCATTCCCTCTGTCTCGCTCTCATTCTCTCTGTCTCTCTTCCTCTCTCTCCCTCAGTCTATTTCCTTATCTCTCTCATTCACTTTGTCTCTCTCTCTCTCTCATTCACTCTCTCTCGCATGCCTCCCATACATCCATCCATCCTCCTGTCATTCTATAGTATCTCGCCCATCCAGACCAGCTCATTCCCCGTTCACCCACTTCTTTATGCTCCTGTCGAGCGGTCTCTGTCACACGCTGCCTCTCTCTCGCCCCTCTGTCTCCTGTCTCTTCATCCAAACTGCCGAGAGAGAGAGAGGAGTGGAGGAGATGGGGGAAGAGAGAGATAGAGAGAGGAGTAGAGGAGATGGGAGAGAGAGAGAGAGAGAGGGGAGAGAGGAGGAGGAGAGAGGGGAGAGAGGAGAGAGGAGAGGGAGAAGAGAGAGGAGAGAGGAGAGGGAGAGAGAGAGAGAGAGGAGAGGAGATGGGGGGAGAGAGATAGAGAGAGGAGTAGAGGAGATGGGAGAGAGAGAGAGAGAGAGAGAGAGTGGTAGAGAGAGGAGGAGGAGAGGGGAGAGAGGAGGCAGAGAGAGGATTAGAGGTGATTGAGAGAGAGAGAGGGGTACAGCAGGAGGCACGTACACCAGGCCGACTCCTGCATACCAATAGCAACATGACAACCAAAATGACTGTGTGTGTGTGTGTGTGTGAGAGAAAGATACAGGGGGAAGGGAGGGGAGGGGATGGGAGGTAGGGGGGGGGTCGGGGGGAGGAGGGGAGGATCGTCACAAGATGTCGCGTCACGGCGGTGTGTAGAGTCTATTTTTAGGCGGATAAACAGAGGGATTCCAGGTCTGCAGTCGTGACTTCACGGCGGGTGGGAGGGGGTGGGTGTGGTGGGCTGTATGTGGCACTTGGCTGGGGAGACGCAGTGTGTTCAACATGTGGACATGGCACCCAGCCTCTGATCTGACGTCACCCGTCGGTTATTTATACTTTTATTTCCCCGGGTGCCGTTTGATTCCGACGCCTCGATTTAGGTTTATGGGCGGGCGCCATTTTGGGGAAAAAGGAAGCATGCCCATATTTGGCGCACAGCGGGGAGCACATGTACGGGCGACTATTGATTGGCACACAGAACACAAACTCTGACTGAGCCCTGTCAATCAAGACACACCCCTCATTATAATATTGCTCATAATGTATATCATTTCAATAGCAGAGCATGTAGAAGCAGAAGTAATTGAGAAATGAGCTGATAAAACCGGAACAACAGCAAACTTTACTTTTACCCGGCATCACATGAAGAGTTCGGTACTTATCTTTCAAAAACGGGTCGATTTCTGATCTCAGGGAATAAAACCGCTTCAGCACGGAGCCGCGACTTAGCCAGCGCACATCAGAATGGTGGAGTAGGTCCACGTATTCAGCATCAACATCAGCTAGGAAAGCTTGAAATTCTCTGTGGTAGAGCCCCCGTGCTCGAATTATGTTGACAGTTTTAACGACAGTGTTCATCACATCGCCAAGCTGGACTGTCTTGACACAGAGGGCTTCTTGGTGGATGATACAGTGCATTTTAACAGCCGCACCTCCAGTCTCATGCACCTTGGCGCACACCATAGAGGCCATTCCTTTGCGCTCGCTCTTTACCCGTCGTTGTGCCCTTTAGACTCCTAAGATCAAGCAGCTCCTCCGTAACGCAAAAGTTATCGTCAACTGTGGCATCTGTGCTTTCGTCACATGCAATCGAATCAAAATCAAAAGCACAAGCTTTATCTGACACTTGCTGTTTTACGTTAGCTGACAAGTCTTCGATTCGCCGCACAACTGTGTTTCTGGACATGTGTTGTTGAATTCCTGCATTTTCTCCGGGCACATTATTCCTGCAACTTCAGTGAGGCGCTGTTTTATGAAGCCACCATCTGAGAAAGGTTTCCCGTGTCGAGCAATGAGTTGAGCTACCTTGTAACTGGCTATTGTGGCATTTACTTGTGTTTTGTTAGCACGGAAAAAATGCAGTTGTTGAGCCAGCAGGCTAGCTGCCATTTGCTTAACTTTCTGTTCCCGCTCGGCACCAGTGTAGGACGCGTAGGTCTGATGTTTGGTTTCATAGTGACGGCTTTCATCACTGCAACAGCTTCATTTGCAAATCAAACAGACACACTTCCCCTTGTATTCTATGGAGAAAATATTCCTTTTCCACCATTGTGTCTGAAAATTTTCTGCACTCACTTGCTATTTTGCGTTTCTTATATTCTGCCATGTTTGGTCACCTGTAGCAACATTTTGCTTTGGTTGAAGCTGCCTTTTCAAGGCAGTAGCTCCACCTAGTGTTAAAACTAAGAAGTACAATACAGTAAAGCGCAAGTTTTATGTGTGGGCCGTATTCCGTTACATTTTCAGAATTTGCTTCAAAATGGACCACGGGCCGCAGTTGGCCCGCGGGCCGTAGTTTGGACACCCCTGATCTACAGTATCTAGCTAGTATCCATGCATCAATGTATCTCTCTTTCTCTCTCTCATCACACCATATTTTGTTCATCAGACTAAATCCAATTGCAGATCTATCCAGTTTGTGTTCTGTTGTTGCTGTTGTTGTTTTTGTTTTCTGGTACAATGTACCCGCGCTGTCACTAATAATTAGGCGTGATTGACAGCTGCACGGGCCCTATCAATTCATCCCTCTTGAGTTATTTCAGATGAAAACGAGTCTATTTCCTCCTCTCTCCACACGATCGTCATGAAACTGAAGGATGGAGCCCCTGCTGGATGTGATTATAGAAGCAAAATGATTAGGTTTGCTTTTAATGAATGCTGTTAGGAAGCAGCAGGCACAGAAGGAATGAGTCACCGTATTGATCCCCTCCCCTTCCCCCCTCACTTGCACTTTCTCTCTCTTTCTCTCTCTCTATCTCCCTCTTTTCTTCTTTCTCACTCTCTTTGCTTCTCGCTCTCGTTCTCTCTCTTTCTCTCCCTCTCTCTCCATCACACGATTTCCCTATCTCTCTCATTCCCTCTGTCTCGCTCTCATTCTCTCTGTCTCTCTTCCTCTCTCTCCCTCAGTCTATTTCCTTATCTCTCTCATTCACTTTGTCTCTCTCTCTCTCTCATTCACTCTCTCTCGCATGCCTCCCATACATCCATCCATCCTCCTGTCATTCTATAGTATCTCGCCCATCCAGACCAGCTCATTCCCCGTTCACCCACTTCTTTATGCTCCTGTCGAGCGGTCTCTGTCACACGCTGCCTCTCTCTCGCCCCTCTGTCTCCTGTCTCTTCATCCAAACTGCCGAGAGAGAGAGAGGAGTGGAGGAGATGGGGGAAGAGAGAGATAGAGAGAGGAGTAGAGGAGATGGGAGAGAGAGAGAGAGAGAGGGGGAGAGGAGTGGAGGAGATGAGGGGAGAGAGGAGAGAGGAGAGGGAGAGAGAGAGGAGTAGAGGAGATGGGAGAGAGAGAGAGAGGGAGTGTAGGAGATGGGGGGAGATAGAGATAGAGAGAGGAGTAGAGGAGATGGGAGAGAGAGAGAGAGAGAGAGAGAGGAGTGGTAGAGAGAGGATTGGAGGAGATGGGGAGAGAGGACCGGCAGAGAGAGGATTAGAGGTGATTGAGAGAGAGAGAGGGGTACAGCAGAGGCACGTACACCAGGCCGACTCCTGCATACCAATAGCAACATGACAACCAAAATGACTGTGTGTGTGTGTGTGTGTGAGAGAAAGATACAGGGGGAAGGGAGGGGAGGGGATGGGAGGTAGGGGGGGGGGGGGGGGGGGAGGAGGGGAGGATCGTCACAAGATGTCGCGTCACGGCGGTGTGTAGAGTCTATTTTTAGGCGGATAAACAGAGGGATTCCAGGTCTGCAGTCGTGACTTCACGGCGGGTGGGAGGGGGTGGGTGTGGTGGGCTGTATGTGGCACTTGGCTGGGGAGACGCAGTGTGTTCAACATGTGGACATGGCACCCAGCCTCTGATCTGACGTCACCCGTCGGTTATTTATACTTTTATTTCCCCGGGTGCCGTTTGATTCCGACGCCTCGATTTAGGTTTATGGGCGGGCGCCATTTTGGGGAAAAAGGAAGCATGCCCATATTTGGCGCACAGCGGGGAGCACATGTACGGGCGACTATTGATTGGCACACAGAACACAAACTCTGACTGAGCCCTGTCAATCAACACACCCCTCATTATAATATTGCTCATAATGTATATCATTTCAATAGCAGAGCATGTAGAAGCAGAAGTAATTGAGAAATGAGCTGATAAAACCGGAACAACAGCAAACTTTACTTTTACCCGGCATCACAACTGCAAATATTTGTTTTCTTTTTTTGTTTCGGATAAACACGAGGGGTTATGCTTTGCTACGTGTCAGACAAAGCATGCAGTGTCGCCGGGAGAGTCATCGTCACTGTCAGTGGAATTTAACCCAAAAATAGGAAAAACCCCGAAATAACCCTTCAGACCCAGTAGCTCCTTAACTGCTTTTTCCACTCCGTCAGGCAGTAATTGTTCCGCCTATTTGACCTCTGTCCCCCCGCCCCCGGACAGCTCACTTTGACCTGAAACAAGGATGGCCCCCTCTCTCTCTCTCTCTCTCTCTCTCTCTCTCTCTCTCTCTCTCTCTCTCTCTCTCTCTCTGTAGAGCGCACACAGTCCAGGTATCAAAAAGCTTTGTTTATTGTGCAACAAGAACAATATGACAACAGTTCCAGTGGGGGTTTATATCAGTGAGGTCATTGCAGACAAGGGGCCCGAGATGGAATGACTAAATACTGTAAAATTAGAAAGTGCCATACATAAGCGTTTGTGAGAAGGGCATTTGTGTCCGTTGACAATATTGCTGGTATTGATGTCACAAGCAGTTTATAATCAGGCATAAACATGTTACGTAGGAAAACAGCAATAAAAAAGCCATTTCATGAAGGCTAGAAGTTTTGTTCAAGTTGTGTTATTCCAAGATGACCGCTTACGGTTAACATTAAAATCCACCAGGAATCAACTGGCTCAGGTAAAAAAAAAAAAAGTGGTAAAAATGGTATGTCACATGAAACAAAAATTAACTTTAAAAACATACACAAACAGAACGACAGAATGGCAGTGATGCTTTCCATGGGGATAGATTCCTTCCATGGATGGTTCTTATAGAATTATTAATATTTACATCAAAACATCCGCTTCAAGAATTTACCTGAACATGGAAATTTAAAACATATAGAACTTTTTTACATTTTAGTCACTACAAAAGTAAATGGCTTTACAAATCTGTGCGTTACAAAAAATATACTCCGAAAAGTCGTGAGGTCTTTCCAACATATAAAAACATTTCCCAGAGTAAATAATGCTGTAAAAAATATCTCATGGACGGTTTGTACAGATGGACTAAAATTACATCAGGTCAAAGAAAAAGACAATCAGTGGTGAGTATAAAAACCCAAGACACTAAAATGCTCTCTCCTCAAGATTACATTTTAAGACATTGCTAGATGTTTGCAGAAGAGCGGAGGACATGGAACCTCTTCAGAGTCATACGAATGGATCCCAGATCACGATTCAGCCTCTCCAGACGATCCTCTAAGGCCACCTGTGAAATACATGCATCATATATCAAGGCACTTGATATATGAATGAAAATTCACTAATTCACACCTACAGCACTACATATTCTACAAAAAATACATATTTAAATATTATCGACAAGACTTTTTTATATCAACATATTAACAATTAGAAAAATAATGAATAATTAATATTCTCAAAAAATGCATTCATATCATCACATTAGCACGTTTTCTCTACAATAAACACACGCATATCTCATGGATACATATTCTCTAAAGTCAAGTCGCATTGATGGTTTAGAGTTCAGAGATACTGCAGATTTTTACGAATGCTTACCTCATCCAAGCGGTTCTGCAAACTCACCCGCCCCCCCGATCCTGGTAGTCGGCTCAGGGCTGCCTCAATCTGCAATAAATATAGTGTTCAGAAATAAAACCAAACTTGAACTACAGAATTTATTCAAATAACAAAATACCTAATCACAATGCACAAAGCACCGCACAACAGAGAGTTTAACATGATCTGATATCACGGTACTATTCCAGGTTGCTACGCTATGTGTGTTACACCATCCCCGCTACCTGCTGCTTCTCCTGCGTCAGATCGTCGAACAGCCTCTCCGCCTCGGCCAGCGTGTGCACTCTGGCCTGCAGCGGAGGGGAGCAGCCCGCGCGGGGCCTCCGGCGGAGCGGGGCGCACGGCCTCCTCCAAGCCCAGCTGAGAGGCTCCCTCGGCGGGGTGCGAGCTGCCAGAGGAGCCCTGGGGCCCCGGGTCTGGAGCGGGGAGAGAGGGATGGAGAGAGGAGAGCATAGAAAAGCCACCTTAGTGGCATGCCGCAGGAGCTAAATGCTAGAATATTTTTTTTAAAAGATGGAGTAATAATGCACCTAAAGTTATGTATGCTGGAAAAAAGGGCTCAAAAAAAGAAAGAACAATGTCTAACTTCTACGAAATGCGATGTGTGATATAGTGTAGTGATATTGATGGATTGAAGGGTTGATGATGTAATAATCACTGGAATGAGGGGACATTATTACCGTCCTGCTGACTGGGTTCTGAGAACTGCAGCCTCTTGCTGGGACTGGAGCTGTGGAAAGAGTGGCGTCTGGGGTCCCGACCCGCCCCCAGCCGGCTGCCAAACAGACAGTGTTCAAATATAAATGGTATATATATATATATATACACTATATCACAGGGCTTATGATTATTTATTTATTGACTTACCAGAAAACATGCTATATCGTGTATATCGTTATTGAGATTTAAAATGGCCTATATCCAGATAGATTTGTGCTATATTGCCCAGCCCTGGGTTAGCGCACTAGTGGGCGGAGCCAAACCCGGAGTGAGTAGAAATACGGACTGCTGAGAGGAATTAATGAGCCGTAGCAGCAGCGTCTGTGTTGCATAAGCTTCTGCGTTGCGGAAACCTGCCAAAGGGGTCGCCTACCTGTCCTGCAGGTGATGTTGCCGTGGCAACATGTGACTGAAGGCGGTGGAGTAGTTCTCGGTGGGACAGCGCTTGGGGCTGGATATGGCTGAGCGAGGCAGGAGCAGAGTCTCTCGCTTGGCTGAGGAAGAGGCAGTCACACAGCGGCCTCGTCAGTATTCACCGGCAAGCACACACTGGCACGCCGCAATGAGACGGCCCAGTCTCTATACACCTCTTGTACAGCAGCAATACACACAAGACTAGAGTTACTAATCTGAAGAGGCTACAGCAAGATTACTGATTATCCAACGCACCAAAATACTAATAAACCAATGGATTGATTAGAAAATGTCATTAATAATGGCCATGATTAAAAAAATTATAATTATGTTTTTCAACCAATCAAGGGCCGGTGTGAGGCGGGTCCAGGGGTACGTACTAGGCGTGGTCGGGGGGGGTATGGTGCGGTGGGCGGCGGGGGGCAGAGACGAGGACCGGTGGCCCTCCGGAGACAGACTCCTCTGGGCTTGGAGCAGGGCTGCCGCCCGCTCGGCTCCGCCACAAGACTTGGCCCCGGAGCCATCCCGCTCCGGTACATGGATGACTCCGGTCCTGGCTGCAGAGATCCGGTGCGGATGGTCCTGGATGGGCTCCTTGTGGCGCCGTTCCACAAAGCCCAGAGTGGACCTGTGGCTGCCCACCCCTGCACAGAGGAACCAGAGGGGGCAGGGTCAAGAGGCAGTCCAGTAATCCCACTATAATCTACACTGTGAACACACACACACACACACACACACACACACACACACACACACACACACACACACACACACACACACACACACACGATGAATGCATGATGGAGCCAACTAACCAACCAATCAACAAATACATTAATGAATGATCGATGCCAAACTTTGTAATTACGTCAGAACAATGTTTACTGTTTTGAGAACATGGTGTCGTGGTCCTTCTTGAAGCATGATAGCAAGATGCTCAACAACGCCTAATTGCTCCTGAATTCACTGCAAGTCACTTTGAGTAAAAGTGTTTGCTAAATGACTAAATTGTCACTCGTGACATTTGGCTGGGTTATGGATTTAATGAAACTGATCAAATGTAGTAGCAACCATTTGTAAATAAATAAGTATCTGTCTTGGGGCCCCTATGAGATGAGATGATTAATCAAAAACATTTTAATACATTGGAGAGCGTGTGTGAGGTTGGTGGCTGATTTAAGCAGCCTCACCCGGCCTGAGTCAAGGCTGCACGGCTGTGGTGTATTGGCTAATCAATGCACACAGGCTAGCTTGTTACCACCTGCTCTGTGTTCATTCATTCTACAAAACTCATGTGTTCTGAGGTCTAGTGTCTCTGGTGAGGGGAGCCCCACTGTGGTCAGAGGGCGGTGGTTCTTACAGGGGGCGCGGCTCTGCGTAGCTCTGGTCTCATCCAGCTCCATCAGGGCCCTCATCACGGGGGTCAGGGGGCTCTGGCTCTCCCTCCTGCCCACGTCCCGCGCCGCTGTGCTGGGATCCTGGTGAACTTGACTCTGGTGCCGTGACGGAGGTCGGGACTGGTCGCGTTCGGGGAGAGACAAACTTCGACGGAAATGTAAAAATAAAAAGGGAACGTTGTTGAGTTTTAGCTCAAATGTCCTCTGCAGCAATTGTTTTTGAAAATATCTCACTATTAATCAAGAACAAAATGCGTATGTTTTTTTCATTTCTACAATAGCTTCTATAAATGTTTCTATAATATACATTCAAACTCTAAAAATCACTTTAAAAAAAACAAACAAAAAAACAACAAACAACAAAAGAATCATTAACAATCCAACAGCCAAAAGAATACCTCCAGCCGGCCCCCGTTGAGGGGCACTCAGCAGGACCTCCAGGCAGGGCTGCATGGTCATTCTGGAGAGGACAGGGGGACATCCTCTGTCCGGGGGTCTGGTTGGTCTGCGTGGCCTGGGTGGCCTGGGTAAAGGGGCTTCTCCTCTGGGTGGTTTGGGATTTACGGCCACCAGTGGCTGATCGGCCGGCTGGGCCCGGCGGGAGGACCTTGCGGTGACTGATGCCGGGCTCCATCTTGGCTTTACTGGGCGACAGCAGCAGGTCTGGGTGGTGGTAGAGACTGGGGGAGAGGAGATAGTCATTATGATATATATATGGTTATATGTATTGTGGAGTGTGTGTGTGTTTGATGGCTGGTTTAAATCAGCCTCACAAGGCCCAGTTAGAGGCTGGGGTGGGTGGCGCTGCACACCTGAGGTGCTTTGAGTAATCAGTGCACACAGGTTAAAGCAGCCATCACCCCACACACACACACACGAGAAAGAGGAGAGAGATAGCATGCTAGAGAACAACAATAAAGAAGTGAAGTGAATTTGACAAAGCAATATCTGAAAACATGTGAGGGGGTGATGGGTATCCTCCAACAGAAGCTCCTCCCCTCTCTCTTGTCTCTAAAGTAAACCTGTGTAGTAGGGGTGTAACAAATAACCGATTTGAATCGGAAAATCGGTTTTTGATTTAAAAGATGCGAGTGCATCGGGTACAAAGTTATGAATCGGTTTTATGTTGTTGCTGTTCTGCTTGAATCCTCTGTCTGCTCAGTGTCTGCAACACACACACACACACACACACACACACACACACACACACAACACACACACACACACACCACACACACACACACACACACACACACACACACACACACACACACACACACACACACACACACACACACAACACACACACACATACACACTTGTGTGTGTGCACAAGGGATGTCTTGAAATTGTTAGAATTTTCTACCTCAGTAGTTCATTGTTCCTGATCTGAGCCTACACAGACCTCTCCAGAACTTTGGCTCTAATTTGTGCCAACAGGGGGCTTTATAAAGTTCTTAAAATGCAATATGTTACACTAATAAACATGACATGTTTCAATGTCAAAAGTGACAAAATACTTGTTCCCTGGTCTTTGATAAATCTATTTGAATGTAAGCAATGCCACATTTATAGTATTGACTTATGTTAATTCATAATGTAAAATGATTGTCTACTTTAAACAAGGAACTATCAGATTGTATCATATCCCATCAAATCGTATCGAATCCTACTGAATCGAATCGAATCGTTCCATTTTAAAAATGTATCGTCCCTGAATCGTATCGTACCTCATGTATCTAGATATCGGATCGTCTTTTTTGGAGAGATGCACACCCCTACTGTGTAGTTTAGACAGACATCGAAGCAACCCGTTGCAGGCCTTGCCTCGTGAGATGAGAACGCTTGGGAACAAGGTTCGTGGGGAAAAAACGAAGAAAGAAATACAGTCGCAAAATAGTAGAGAAAGAAAGTGGAAAGGTGAAAATAACGAAAGAGTGGAAAGAAAGAAAGGACTACATGAGGAGAAAGAACTGGACAAAAGTAAGAGAATCCGTCCCTCCATCCCCACCGCCGGCCGGTACTCTGCTGCTCACCCGGCTCCGGAAGGCTGCGTGTTGCCGTGGGAGACATGGCGATGCCTGGCTTGGTTCTCGTGCTCCAGTTGCTTCACTTGAGACTCTAGCTTACTGCGCACCCTGGACCCCGCCCAGACACAAAACAGTTTAAAAATGCTTTAAAAACTGACTAGAAAAAAAACACAAGGACCATAACGGAAAGGTACGCCTTCACAGACAATATTGCATCCAACTATAATGGAAGGAGTCTCTGTATGCATGTTTGTATGTATGTCGAGAATTCAATTTTCTCGACAACCGCTCATCCGATTGACTTCACACTCATCAGGTTTTTTGCGGACGACATAAAGAAGTGCAGTGTTGAGTGTGAAGTGGTTTGGCGGAGTGGTTCTTTAGAAATCTGCAAGCAATTGGCCCGTTCTGAACAGGCACAGAACTGGGCACTGCACTGGCTGGTGTATTGCCGAGGACCCAAGGAAGTGCAGTGTCAAGTGTGTTGTTTGGATGAGTGGTTTTCCAAAAAGATTTGAATGAGCACATGACTAGTTTTTGAGTAATTCCTCATCCATTCCCAACAACATTCCATTAATTTGGTGTCATGTAACATTTTTAATGATGGGACTTTATTTTGTTTTATAGACAGAAAATATCGTGTCGTCAACATACCTATTCAGGTCAGATATCTCCTCCTGGGCGTCCACTAGCTTGTTCTCCGTCGACAAAAGGTTGTCCTGTTCACACAGAAATCACATAATATTATTTGACTTGGTCACTGAAGTCAGTCCCTAAAGTAGAATATATTTGATTGAATGCAGCAGCAAGGGAGACTGGACAAGATGGGAACAGGCGGTGGCGCGCAAAGTCTCATGGGCCGAGCTTTGGAAATCCGAACTCCATCGAATTAAATTCTTAATCCTGGCTGTCTACGACGTCCAACTAGATCTGCTGGGGGAAGGTGGAGTCACCGGCTTGCCCTCTGTGCCTGAAGAGAGGGACCCTGGAGCACATCCTCAGCAGCTGTTCGAGAGCTCTGTGCGAGAGGTGCTACCGCTGGCGCCGTGACCAAGTCCTGAAGGCCATAGCGGACACCATCTGCGGTGAGGCCAGCCAATGCAAGTGTCTCCGCCCAGTGAAGAAGACCATCACTTTCGTAAGGGCTGGAGAGAAGCCAACACCAGCTGCCAGGGCCACCTCCTCTGGCCTACTAGCAGCGGCACAAGACTGGGAGCTGAAAGTTGACCTGGGGAAGCAACTGAAGTTCCCAGAAAATGACACTAAGGCCAGACATGGTGCTAATCTCAGAGGCCTCCAAGCAGATCGTCCTCCTAGAACTCACAGTTCCCTAGGAGGACTGCATCGAGGAGGCCAACGAGATTGCTTGTGAGCTACTGTATACGTGGGTGTCGGTTTAAGTTACCTTCATGACCTCGTAGTTCTTCTTCAGCAGGTCGTACTCTCCAAGCAGCTGAGAAACAGACACACACACACAGTGATTGATGAATTAAACTGTGGGGGACAGCACCACCTCTGGAGAAACACTCGCTATTGCAATTGCTTGAAAACCTCAGGTGTAGCTTAAAACATTCATGATGGGTGCGTTGGATTTAGGTCTGGCAGTGCACCAGTATAAACACAACTAGTCTAGGAAATATACATTATATATCATATCTAGATATACATTATATAAATACACGATGCTGGTGCTAGACCGACATAAATAAAACCCACCTAACATTAAAATGACAGGAACAGGAAGTTACTTTGCCCTGCTACTGACCATTTGTGAAAAGGGACTATTGCGCTTGCATCCAATGATCTAATTATGATGAACTGGGCGCATACATTGTACAGTGACTAATTAGCATTGGCCAATCAGAGAAGCCCTCGACACTCACGTCCTGCAGCATCTTGTACTCCCGCTCCCTCCGTGCCTCCTTCCCGTCCGCCTCCCTGCAGGCATTCTGCAGGGACTCCTCCAGCTGCTGCACACGGGTCCTCAGGCGGCCCGCCACGGCATCCTTCTCGCCCGCCGACCGCTTGCTGGCCTCCAGCCGCTGCTGCAGGGACTTCACTGTGGCGGCGGCCACCGCGTACCGCTCCGGCCATTCAGCCTTTTACACAGTTGGAAACATAAATAAATCAATGTGCTTTTTATTTATTTTTTTTAAATAAATGAATTATTATATAAATGTATTATAAGATAGAACTTTATTAATCCCGAAGGAAATTCTTGTGACAGAGGTTGCATAGCAATAGAGTAATAAACAATAGAGAAATAAACAGTAGAATAATAAAATAAAATTAACTAATAACATTTAAAAAAATATACAGTAAGTCTAAGCCTAGGAGAAGTATAAAAATATAGTTAAGATAAGATATTGAGTCAGCAAAATAAGTTGGCAATAATTTAAGTGTAATAAAAGGGTAAAAATAATAATAATGGTAAGAGGAAGTATTGCACATGATATAAAGAATGTTAAGAATATTGCACATGGTAATATTATAATATTGTATTATATGGATATAATTGATATTTCTTTCAAATGTATTATTTTACAGGGATGCATTTATTGACTACACAATACGTGTATGTGCTTTTTAAAGATTGTGGAGTGTGTGTGTTTGGTGGCTGGTTTAAGCAGCCTCACCTGGCCCCAGTCAGGCTGATTAGTCTGGGTTTGGGTGAGGCTGCACACCTGTGGTGTATTGACGGATCAAAGCCCGCAGGTTAAACCACACCCACTCAGGAGATTGCTAGCATTGTTCCACCTGCTCTGTCTACAGTTGTTGTCCACAACAACTACAAAGTCTCCAACAAACCGGTTTATCATCATCAATCATCATGTTCCTGTGTCCTGGTGTCGGGGGAGCCCTGAAAAGCCACTTGCGGGGTGTCACAGGAGCTAATCGCTACAGAGATGTTATAAGATATAATTGCTCACTATTCCCCATCTTCGCAATGAGGTTAGTTCTATATTGGATATTTGCGAACTACCAGTGTCTAACTTATGTTAACTTAGCGTAAGTTCTCTACTGCCCAGCGCTTGCTCGCCGACCACAATCAGTGATGTTATCGTCATCATTGTTACTGGTTGTGTGTATAATACATTATAACACAGTCCTGCAAATATAAACTATTGCTGTTTATAATAATTATACAGCTGTGACTCCAAAATGTGCGAAAAAACAGCTCCCGTTTTTTTGACGGGAGCTGTTACACCCTTATCATTTATGACAACACATTTAAAGTAGAAGTAAATATCACTGTTACACATCAATATTACAGCTCTGTCAATATAACCAAGTCTCCTCGACTCCCCACAATAGGATTATTTTATATTTTACACACACCCAAAGCGATTGTTCACCTCAAACTAATAATCAATAGCCAATCAGCCACCGGAGATCCTTCTCTCCGTATTCCAATTCCAAGCGATGCGTTCCGTGGACCTCTAACCGCATCAGACGCAGCGTTGTGCTGCATCATGTCCAGCGGAGCCAACTCGCCAACTGATAAATCACCTCCTCCTCGCAAAAAAGGCTGTTCTCTCTCTCCCCCCAACTCACCCCTTCCCCTGTATAACCACCATAAGCACTACATCTCTGCCACCGCTAAACTAAATCTCTGGAGGCCAGAAGGAGACCACAGGAAACGTATCGCTCTCCACAGGAAACTGAGCCCACGGCGGGAAACGGCTGAATAAAAAATGTGCTGCAACAAACACTTTGCACACACCCACACGCCCCACACACACACACACGTGTGCACAAACGTAGGTCAAACAGTGATCATTGCGTCCCGGACATGGGACACAATGTTGCGTGCCAACATTTTTGTTTAAAATGGATTTTCTCGACTTGCCGTGTCCGAAGAATAGATTTGAAATGAGTGATAGTAGTGATCAGTAGTGCGCAGTAGTGATACATTCACATAAAACATAAACACGATTTAAAAAAAAAAGTTGGACTGATATACCAGTTTCTTCTCCAGGTAGTCGTTTTGGGTCTCCAGCTCGTGGACACGGTGGTTTGCTTCAGACAGCGCGGTCTCCAGGTGAGTGCATCTGTTTACCGGTTACCGGGAAACAGTTTGGATTGTAAGAAAGTAGTTCTTCAGTCAAGCAACGCCCATGACTGTATCTATACGCCTGTAAATTTTTGTCACACAGCCACACATGTAATTGTACAGTAATATAATCCTTTTATGTATTCCTGTATGACTGTTATACTGTATTGTTTTGTGCCGTGTTTGCACCTGCTGTTTGCCTTCTGATCTATTTTTACATGTTCCACTTGCACAAGCACAGTCACAGGAAGCCGACACGTTTGGTCTGTTGTGCACGTATGTGTATTGTTTGTCAATGTGCATGCATGTACGTACGTACATGCATGCATGTACGTGCATGTACATGAGTGTGGTGTTGTGTGTGTGTGTGCGTGCGTGCGTGCGTGCGTGCGTGCGTGCGTGCGTGCGTGCGTGCGTGCGGTGCCTCGCTTGTGCATGTTTGTGCATGCATCTGTGACGGGACCTGAGCTCCAGGGCCCGGTTGCTCTCCTCCAGGTCGGGGGGCCGGTGCTGCATGCCCAGCCGGTCCCGCAGGCTCTGGATCTCCGCGTCGTAGTAGGCCCTCAGGTCAGCCACGTGGCGGGCGTTTTTCTCCCGCAGGTTCTGCCTCAGGACTAGAGAGAGAGAGAGACGGGAGGGGGGGGGGAGGGAAGAGAGAGAGAGAGGAGAGAGAGAGAGAGAGAGAGAGAGAGAGGAGGCGTTAGGATCTGAAGGAGAGTTGGACTGGGTAGCTACTTAGGAGGAGGAGGTTGGGATCATTGTGAGAAAGAGAGCCAGAAAGAGAGAACAGAGATACACCGTCCTGACTGCACAACACAATATAAAGATATGGGTTTGGGCTTTTTTTTTTGTTCTATGATGGAATAACAAAATGGTTTGCAAAACTATTAATAGCAAAATCAATATTGCTGCCAGCCCTATGGTGTGGAGGAGGTTGGTGCGTAAAACGTATGTGTGTGTGTGTGTGTGTGTGTGTGTGTGTGTGTGTGTGTGTGTGTGTGTGTGTGTGAGAACAAAAGTGCAGACTAGTGGCCGCATGGTTGCGCTTACTGCAGCTCATTTTTTTTTTCAGAAGCAATGTAGAGAGAGCGAGAGAGTTGCCATTGTGAGTAATGGTTCCGGTAATATCTCTATGTGTCTCAGTATGCATGTTGGGGGATGTGGTGGTGTGTGTGTGTGTGTGTGTGTGTGTGTGTGTGTGTGTGTGTGTGTGTGTGTGTGTGTGTCACTAGATTATGCAGCAGGCTTGAACATTAAGATGCAGCCCTCCGTAGCAATCTTGATCAAATTGTATTTGTTAACCAAAATGATGCATAGGTCATTAGGATCGGGGTTAGTTTTAGGGGTTAGCGTTCAAGCTTAGGGGTTAGCGTTAGGCGTCTCGCCCACGTTGCCCTCACAGTGACAAGACGACGGGATCCTCCAATGACGACGCCCTCTCCACGCGGGCCCCCGAGGGCCTCAGGGTACTCCCGGTGGAGGCGGAGCCCGGCTTCAGGGTGCTGGTATGGGTGTGCGTGTGGCTGCCCTCCTCCTCCTCGCTGGCACGGTTGCCGCTCAGTCTGCCGGCGAGGAAGAACGAGGGCGGGGCCTTATCCCTGGTGGTCGAGGGGTCGTGGTGGGACGGGCTCTCCCAGAAGCCGTGCGCCTTGTCGGGGGGAGTGGTCGCGGGGACAGACCGGAGGCTGCCGGAGGTGCTGGATCGACTAGGTTCCAGGTTTCCCAGGTCGGCCGCGCTGTCGGGCGTGGCGGGGGTCCCGGGCCCCCTGGGGCAGGCGGGCAGCGATTGGTTCGGGTACGAGGGACTGCTGAAGTGGGACGGCGATGTGAAGCCGGAGGTGCGGTCCGACTGCCGCGTGAGGGCGCCCGGGTCCGAGGAACCGCCCGCCTGGAGAGACACAGTCACGGCCGGTTTATGATACTAGGGGCCCTAAAAATACGTTACAACGATCAACCACCACAGATAGGTGATGAACTACATTACCCAAGATTCACTGCACAGAGTCTCATTCCTCTCAAGAATGTATCAGACATTGTTACATACATATAATGCATATACTACCTATTTTTTACCACACCTACACTGTAAAATAATGTGTTAATGATGAATTTAAAAACGTCCAGAACTTAGACTGCCTGACACAGTAAAGACCATACAGTCAAGGGTGTGTGTGTGTGTGTGCATTAGTTTGTGTCATACCTGTGGTGACAGCGGACCAGAAGACTGTGAACCATCCCAATCTGTACATCTCAACGCAGTTTTCCGCTTGCTCTGATAGATCTCCTTCAGAGACAACTGGGTCTCCGGTGGGGGAGTCTATGGCGCAACAGAGGACCAATCAGAAAGGAGGAGATGAGAATCAATGACCAATGAGAGGACAGAGAAGTATGCAGGTAAACCATCACGACTGTTTAAACCAAGACATGGCAGATGATACCTTTTTAAAAACTTAAAAAGTAATTTTTTAATAATTTGTACAATTTAACAAAAGACCCTTTTGACAGATAGTCGGTAGCAGGTTTAAGTAACTTCCGGTCTTTTTAACATTAGCTTTAAACAGCTTTAGGAATACAACTTAAAAATGAGAATACATTGTAAGAATGCATTTGTGGAGTGGAGCAGTGGAGTTCACATGCATCATACAGACGTGTATTTAAATGATGATAAAAAAAAAAATGATATATTTCGGTGAATGAATGCGTGAATCAGCGTTGGTTCACTGGCACTCATACTCACAACACTGGTGTCCTCCTGCAGGAAGAGGAAGGCTCCGCTGTCCAGGCTGTCTGGGAGCGGGTGGTACAGGTCACACTCATTCAGACGCCAGTAGGTCAGCCCTGGGAGAGAGTGCGTGTAGATTGTATATATATATATATATATATATATATATATATACAGTATATACATGTAATTTGCAAACTATACATAACTGTGGAAGGCGGTGTTGCTATTCCTGAGGGGGGCGATGTGTATCCTAAACATCAATGCTATCATCGTCATAACTAGCCATTGACACCCTATGATGGACACTTGTGTGATCTCAGCAACTTCCCCCACGTTCAAGCAAGCCTATGATGTGGCTAGTTGGTTACCTGAGGCCTCAGACACCAGGCTGTGGCTCCTCCTCAGGGGGAAGAAGGAGGTGGACATGGAGGCCGGCTGACACTGAAACTGAAACCAGAGGGGAACTAGCATCAGTCTATCCCATCATGGAAACACTGTACCATGGAAACACGTACCATGGAAACACTGCATCAGTCTATACTATATAAACAATGTACCAGGGAAACACTGCATCAGTCTATACCAGGGATTCCCAAAGTGTAGTGCGTGAGCTGCCTCTAGGGGGTGCACGAGAGGAAAAATTTAATGGTGGATCTAATGCTGTAATAATTAAAAAATATATATATATTTTTCACAAAATAAAAACATGAATTATAAAAATTCCCTTTGTAAGATTTAAATAAACAATTCTAAACGTACAATTCAATAAATAAATGTACCCGGAATGTACTTAAGCTCCTGCCGCCAGATTGTCTTTTACGTACACACTCGCTCCCACACACTCCCTCTCTCTCTCTTGCTGCAGGCTGAGCCACCTGCGCTGCACGTGAAAATCCTCAAATGGACTCCTCCTTTTTTATCCATGTCTGTTTCTGAGCCTATGCATGTGCCACACTGTCATAGAAACACTGCCATAGAAACAATGCACCATGGAAACACTGCATCAGTCTATACCATAGGAACAATGTACCCTTGAAACAATGTACCATAGAAACACTGCATCAGTCTATACCATAGGAACAATGTACCCTAGAAACAATGTACCCAAGAAACAATGCGCCATAGAAACACTGCAACAGTCTATACCATAGGAACAATGTACCCTAGAAACAATGCGCCATAGAAACACTGCAACAGTCTATACCATAGGGAAAATGTACCCTAGAAACAATGCACCATAGAAACCACTAAGCAACTTTGCTCACCTGGTCCTGGAGGCCTATGTGCTCTGGGAGGTGGTCTTTGGGGGTATCCCTGGGGCTCTCCACTGGCTCCCAGGGCTCCTGGCCCTGGGAGGAGGTCCGTCCTCTCTTGCCCTTCCTGGGCCTCAGCTTCTGACGTTGGGCCCAGGAGGTCAAAGGCTGGCTGGTGCTGCTGGCACGATGGACAAGGGAGGAAGCAGACGTTACCAGTCCACAGATAAAAATGATTTACCAGTCAAAATGTAAACATGATTTACCAGACAAAATGTAAATATGATTGACCTGTCAAAATGTATCAAAATGTAAATCAAAATGTAAAAAATTAGCAGAATCTCCAGACCTACCCTGTCTTTCCATCACTGGATAATCTCCGGTGGCACACAATCACGGCCCTCTCCGCATCGTCTCCCGGGAGGGAGTCGGACCAGCCAAGCTCCTCTTCCTCCCGTTCTTCCTGCTGCTGGTTCCCACCACACCCTGACCCCCCCTCCTCCCCCACCACTACCTCCTCCTCCTCCTCCTCCTCTTCCTCGTTGCCCGGACCCCCGCCGGTCTGCTGGGGCCCTGTCTCCCAGGTGCTCAGGGTGCCATATCCGCTGCTTAGCATGGTGGTGGGCCGCTCCTGGGCGGGCCCCGCCACTGCAGGTACCTTCTCCTCCGACCTCCGGAGGTGGAGGAGGGAGGGGGGAGGCGAAGACGGAGCCGTATCCGGGTGGTCGGCCTCACTGTGGGGTGGGTGGTGTGCAGGGGGAGCGGGCCGGAGGCTGGAAGTGAAGGTCAGGTCGAGGTCCTTGGTGGATGTGGTTGTGGCGGTGGTGGTGGCGGGCCCGGTGGTGGAGGCGGTGATGGTGGTGTTGGTGGCAGAAGTGGGCGACAGCTGGCGGTTCTGGAGTTGAACCAGAGCTTTGATCTCATCCTGAATCAACTGGAAGATAAACAAAACGCTAACCATTAGCATGAAAGAAACATGACATATTGCACATGATCCGGCAGGGAAAGGCTACGGTACAGTGCAGCACAGGTTTGCCCGCGGGCTGACTCACCTGTATTTGGCACTGGTATTGCTCCTGCTGAGCTAGTATTTGCTCTTGGTATTGCTTCTCAACCAGCTGGAATAGATGAAGCCATCGGCCCTGGAAATAAGAAATGTGAGAATGTGAAGGAAAGTAGAAAACAGAGGCTGAGCCGAGCGTAAACCTGCAACCATGTCACAGTTTTTTTGCTCGTCACAATTAGCATTTAACAATTAGCATTTAGTCCTCTCGTCAGTCTGTTCATTGCTCAGAGATGCCTACGGGTAAGCCTGCGGACACCGGGGTCGGAAACCAGAAGTCTTTTGGCTGGGAGTTAAACACCCGAACCACTGGACCACCCCACTAATTATTGTGTGAGTGCCTGAAGAAAACAAACCATCCTCCCTCTGTTCACACTACTAATTCTTCTCTGTCTAGATTTGGTCTGTGGAGAAGATGAACCACTTGTTGGTGGTGGTGGTGGTAGTGGTTAGGAGCTAGTTGGTATTGATGTTGGCATATTTGGGCTGGATTGGGAGTCTCCCCAGAGAGAGCAGCACGGGGAACTAGGATGACACCTATATGTGAGCAGAGTCTTTCTGACGAAACACCTTATGCGATATGCGTCGCTATGAATATGCATATGCTCATATGACATGAGCCACCCATTGTACACAAAAAAACAAAAGGTTCACCCAACGAGGATGGCCTTGATTAAAGGACATTTGCGAATCAAAATTGGAAGAAAATTAATCAAACATTTATAAATATCTAAAACTAGGATATACATGGAAAATCTTGGAAAATCCTAATCATCATCATCATAATAATAATAATAAGAGCCGAAGATGATATCTGGAAATTCTATCAGCCTCTTCTAAATGGTAAATGGATTACATTTATGTAGCGTGCTATCAAAAGCACTTTACATTTTCTCATTCACACATCATGATGCAAGACAGCAACCAGCTCGTCGGGAGCAGTTGGTGTTCGGCATCTTGCCCAGGGACACCTTGACACTTAGCTAGGCGGTGGAGCAGGGGGGTTCGAACCAGCAACCTTCTGCTTGCCAGACAACCGCTCTACCTCATGAGCTACTGCCTATGCCACTCTTCTACACCTTTATACAGTTTCCCTCTTGTGATCATGTGTATTATTTTGCATGTGACCAACGTACATTAATTTATTAGGTCTTAAGCCCTGCAAACTCATCAGTGTTGAGGAGTCTTCTGTACGTATTGAAGCAGCACTCTGAGTCCATCCCAGCTGTCTGTTCTCCTGCTAATTAAGTCATCAGCTGGAGTGTGTGCGTGTGTATGTGCATGTGTGGTGTGCGTGTGTGCATCTCCCCGTTGTGTCTCAACTGTGATCTACAGAAAAAACAAATGACTGCACAGAGTCAGGGCTGCCAACTGTCAGTCCATGGGAGGGACTGCCTTTTGTGAACATGCACACACTCTACACATGCAGTACATGCCTGTGTGTGCAGTAATATTATTCAATCGAATGGACCACTTCATTTAGGCAAAATTGTTTTTCCTGGATTAGGCTACCTTCGTTTTATAATATATTATCTTAATTTCACATGTATGAAATGGCCCGAAAGTATCACTTTAAACGTAGGCTACTTGATTAAGCCTAACCGAATGATTTAAACAACAGCTTGAAATTAGTGTTTTGAGCCAAATGCATGGCTGATCAGTGTAAGGTGATCATTATGAGATGTTTTCACTGGTCATGGTTATTATAGGATATGCGGGTTCGGGTCGGGCTGCGGATCTTGTGCCGTCGGGTCAGGTAGTAGTAATAAAATGCATCGTAATACACGGCAACTACAGCATCGGATGCTTCTGCTCACCTCGCAGTCCTTCCACATCTCGGGGTCCGTCTCGCCGCTGTTGTGGATCTCCTGCACCAAAGCACGGAGGGTCTCCAGGGAGCTGGGGTTGATGAAGGGCAGGATCCTCCCCTGGTCGAACGCCTCCTCCGTGCTCAGACACAGACTCCTGCCAGGTGTCAGGGAGGAAGCCCTCAGATTAAACATCATGTACAGTCTTGTCATAGCGCACCACGTCACTAACACAGTGGTTCTCACACTACTTTTTACTCATGATCTTTAAATGGGTGGTGCAAATAGGCCTACTTACAATTTAGTAAGAAACCTGGGCTTGTGCTTCACTTATGATTTAGCTAGATTTAAATACTCTGGATACATGCACTTCTGATTCTTTTATCATATTGTGTATATTTCTGCTGTTCCATGCCATATCTCTGCTACTGCACTTGTGCATCTGCCCTTACTTACTTGTACTTGTAGAACAGCTGATGTACATTTTTTATTGTTATTATGTATATTGTGCCATTCTCAATATACTGTATATGTATATATATATATTTTTTGCCTACTTCCTACGTACTGTCACCTGTCATGTCACAAGAGTTTCACTGTTCAGAGTGGCCCTGTGTTGTGAAGTACATGTGACAATAAAACACTTGACTTTGCTGTTCAAAACTAATTCCCCGCATTAAGCCTGTGACCATCTTGATGTACCACTTCATGACTCCTCGTGGCGGGGCTAATCAAATGAGCAAGCATAAAGTGAACAGAAGTTAAATAACTTGAAGAAGACTTAGCACTGGAGGGAAGCAAATCCATGAGGCACCTTTCATCTTTCAAGTCAAAAAGTTACTGACGATTTCTGCACGTCTTCCTCAGTTATACCTACCTATCCTGATGTATTGTAGATTCTTATCGTATCGTGAGTTACTCTGCAATTCCCCCAATGAACATCCACGTCAAGATCAAATTAAAGCATACATTTGTTGCCTGAACTGATAGGAAACAATGTGTAATCCTTCATCATTGGCATTATGAATCAAACATCTGCTGTCAGCCATGATTACTTTCGATGTAAAACTCTGTTGTTCTGTTTGAGAAACAAGGGACAGAAATTATTTACTGTGTCCTTTGTTACTGTCCAACCTTTGTTAGATTGCTACATAGCCTACTAAAGAAATATACCCTACATACTAAAGAAATATACTAAAGAAACTTTCACTTGTGTATAACTCTTATAGACAGGGTTATACCTTAGACAGGCAGATGTAATTATACTGCTTGGTCTAACAGAATGATTGCTCTAGCGTCCACCTTTCATGTTATAGATTCATGGGATTAGTAGTTAATATTGCCTATACACAAGTTACCATGTGTATATACAAGTCAACCTGATCTATAGAGAAGACATGCAGACCAGTAATTGCAAGCCAGCGTCTATCTGGCTTCATCTTGCTTACCAACAGTCTGACACTACTACTACTACTACTACTACTACTACTACTACTACTACTACTACTACTACTACTACTACTACTACTACTACTACTGTCCACTCCCTGTCTTACAGTACTACTACTACTACTACTACTACTACTACTGTCCACTCCCTGTCTTACAGTACTACTACTACTACTACTACTACTACTGCACCTTATCTTGTCGCATGCTGGTGTCATGTCCATGGGCCGACTCCCCACCGCGCCCCCCTCTGCTGGTGCTGTGGGCGGCCGGGCGCGTCGCTCCTCCAGCCCGGCGCGGCAGGAGGCCGACGTGCCCTCGGAGGAGACGCAGGAGACCTCGCTCTCCTTGCCGCCATCGCCATCCCCGTCCGCGCCGCTGGCGTGGCAGTGGCTCAGCGCCCCGGAGGTGGAGGACACGTCCTCGGATACGCTGTCATCCGTGGACATGCTTACGGGCCCGCGGGCAGGGGGTGCGATGTACTACTGCAAAAAAATAACACATGCATGGAGGAGCTCATGACTCGACCGCAGATCGCAGTTGTTGTTTTGCGGGATAAGAGGGGGGAACTTTCGACCCCGGCTCATCGCGTGTACGTGTACGTGTACGTGTAGGAACAACGTACACAAACGGGTGGGCTGCATTTCAACGATTTGCACGGAGACTTCATTCATACTACGAACCGAAAGCGACACCTAAAGGGGGCTCCGCTGGCTGGGCTACGGGCTGTACTGTGTGCACACACGTTGACATGTTGACGTGTTGAGCTAACTTGTGCTACAAGGAAACGTAACGTAACGCAACGCAACGTGCCGCCACCGCCGCCGCCACTGGTTGTCTACGACAGGCTGCTAAAGTTGCATGTCAACTCCGTCCATGACTCGCTCTCTCCGCTTGACAGACAGAGCGTTAGCAACATCGCCTATGGACGGAGCCACTGGCTTACGGTACATACACATGATGGCATGGCTATGACAAATGACACGCCGCCGCCGCCATCTATGGCTCATTATATACATGCACGGCGTGGAGTTCACTGCACTGAATAGAACTGTACCCACCCATGAACCTGTAACATCAGCCCGTCCATGTTTCCTGGAGTGTGTGTGTGTGTGTGTATCGAGAGCAGCTACTAGAGCTAGCTGCTGCTGCCGTGACTGCACTGCAGTGAAGCTGTCGCTGCCGTGGGCTCCCGTCCGCGGCGCCGATTGGTCGAAACGGAATCGAAAACACAAGCGCTTGATTGGTTGTTCTGCTCGTTCCGTGTTTCAATTGGCTGCTGGCGGAAAGAACGTCACGGCGTTGCAAAACAAATCTGCAATATTTTAATTTCTTACTTTTACTGTTAAATCACCGGTACGTATATTTGACACAGAGTGCTCCACTGGATCTATGAAACATTGTTTTTTTCTTTTCACATTCTATTCTATGCACTCACTTAACTCTATAATCAAATCACATTTTTGGGGAATGGGGTTTGAACAAGCACAAGATGATAAAAACATAGCAAATTAAAATGTAGCCATTACAACAAAACAGAAATGTGCTAGTTGAAGAATATACGACCTATATATAACCATTTTCACCATGATGGTTCAACTGAGAAACGGGCCTACAACTATTTGTTTGTTAATTCTTTGATCAGGTATATGCCACAGAGTTGGACAATATAACAGGGCGGCACTACCACCCATCTCCCCTAATACTCAAAGCAACTGTTGTGCAACACCCTCAATCCATATGCAACGTGGCATGTGTTGGTGTCTGTAATGATGCTTGAGTCTGTCACATGCAGCATCATTAGCTCTGTGGTTCAAATGTCCCCAGTGTCTGCCACTGGCCGCTCTAGTAACTATTTATACTTGTCATGTGTAAATATGTAATATTTCCCATCACTGTGTATCTCAAAACTAGTGTATTGTGACGTAAGTGTATGGCTGTGTTACATTATGTGGCAACATAGTGGATCAATTGGTAAAAATAATACTTGGAAATCACTGCTAATAGCAAACCATATTTCTACCAAAGGGCATGAATATGCCATTCTGAGAAGATAGATGAAATGCAACACAAACATACAAAAAAACAACTATATTGAAAATACAATTTATTACACTGAGTAATAAATACATACAAAGATGCAAGTAACAGTTTCCATTTTATACCAAAAACAACCTCAAAATGAACAAACCGATGCATTTGGCACATCTCTGTCCTTGACCCCACATGGTATAACGAGGGTCTGGAAATCAGACCCGATTCTATCAAAAAACAGATCAAGTCCTACTAATCTAGCTTTGTACAAGCCATGCAGTGTCTACAGTCAACCCCTGGGTTACCATGGGTCCTTTTCCTCATGCATTAACCAAACAATTTAAATAGGAAGTCAAAATGAACGCCCCAAAGTGGGGAAATGTAACAAAAACAATGAAACGATAAAAGGAACTCACAGTAGCCTTTCATTTGCTTTGCCGGAAAAATCCATACGTTTATCGTTATTATGCAGTTTTTCTTTTGTGATGTTTTCAACATTAATATTATTATTTTACTGTCCCTTTTCCTCCATTCAAAGGAAATACCATGCAATGTACTGTTTGTTTGGGTGTCGTAAGAGAACGCATACAATTTGTTCTTGCGGGGGGGGGGGGGGGGTTACACAGCTAGGATCTTGCGTTTCTCTCCGTTTCAGCCAAACACTCGCGCACCAACCCCCTGGCATGGATTATACCTGGAGGAACCAAAAATAGTAGTAGAGTATTAGGTATTAGTAGCAACAGTATACTATACACGTATGCCATGAATAGCATTAACACAACTCTTAACTGAGAGAAGAGGTCCGTTTGACATGGTAGATCAGACAAGCAAACCCATTAGTGACATCATAAGTGGCAGGGTACAATAGAGCCAGATCACCCATCCAGCGGTCTGTACCAACAGGTAGACTGATCTAGCCGGCGATAGATGACATATCGTACATCTGTGGGGACACTCTCACTTCATCTATGATGGCCTATAGTGGGTCACTATAGGATTAATCTGGGATCCAGCTGTCCTACTGTGTTATAGCAGAACATCTGGGGGGAGATGCCACAGTCAGAGCCTGGGCCGGAAACTGGAATCTGCAGGCGGAGTTACACCTCGTTTCCCATTTCGTTAGAGATATTCTACCGAAGATAGTCATTCATGCTAGGTTGGATGGTTTCAGAAGGGGATTTTAAAAAGCGTAGTTTGACAGTGCCCAGTCGGCGTTCATTGAAAAACATGAATTTTTTTTAAGTATGATGCTAAAAAAAGTTTCTGTGAGACTGCAGAGATTTTGGGTCAGAGTTCGCCCACCTCTTTTCAGCCTCTCCATAGCACTTTTGCTGCCAGCATATGTGGGGCGGATCTCCTTTCCAAGCTCCTCAATGATGGCCAGGAGCTCTGCGTATTTACTCTGAGGTACTTGGTTCCCACTAGAACCCTGGAAATCCACCAATAAAAACACACACACACACAAATGTACATTAGATGCCACACTTTTGGAGCCTGTGACCCCCAAGTTCAGGTGGGGAAATTCATGCAAACTCAAAAAACACAGAATTTTTTGTGCAGCTACTTCGCCACAATATCCCATTTAACGTATGCACCCATCACACAAACCATCACCCATACTCAGAAGTTCGTGAGTGGTTACGAATTATTTGTCTGTTCGTACATATAGGGGACCTAGGGTCAATATGGAAAAAAATTATTCTGTTAATTATTGGTATACAATATTGATAAATATCATGATATACTAAACTGTCTGTAGCAAATTCTGCGAATGTGAATGCAGGCAGAGAGCGTTCAACATTTTTTAATAATAGAAATGTAAGAGTGTAACCCCCCCCCCTCCCCAAGGTGATTTGAGTTTGAGAGTCCTGCACTAGAAGGTGAGATGATGTCTTGTACCTGGGGGAATCCCAGAGAGGGAGGTCCATAGTCGTTCACCAGAGGTCTGTAGGACTGTAGTGTGGCCAGGTTAGCGGCTGAAGGAGACTGGACGTTCTGGACGTTCTGGACATTCTGGACATTCTGTATATTCTGTATATTCTGTATATTCTGGATGTTCTGGATGTTCTGGATATTCTGGATGTTCTGGATGTTCCCAACTGCAGACACGCACAAATGACATTAATACACACAATAATTCATAAACATCTGAAAACAGCAATAAAATGTGTGATGTGATCTGATCCAGTCTATAAGGAAGACTACTGCAAGCCATTCCAGACAGCACTGCTGAAACCAAGAATACATTATAAAGAAAACAAAGACTTGATAGACACTAAATGAAATTCCAAGAAAAAGCCCTAGTGGTGGTCCTATTGTGGTGCTGATACAGCAGTCTTTCCTTGTCTTCCAGGAATGAGCTAATTAAGTAGGCCTATTAATTAAAGTGAAATAACAGAGTTCACTCTATGTTGACAAGTGTCAGCAAAGAGATAACTATTTCGTCATTTTGCAATTAGCAGATTCGAGATGTCGCAGAATAGATTGTGAATATGGTCCGTTGATCTCATCTCTCTCATGTTGTGTATAAATCGTAAAAAAATATATAAATATGATGATCTATAATGTCTTTCATGCTTGGTTTTCACTTCGAGAATTGAGTCGAGGGAAAAAACCCAAATACAAAACTAATTGGGTATTCTGAATAAGTAGAGGGGGGAAAAAAACACAAACACAAATACTAAACTAATTGGGCATTCTGAAAAAGTGATCCAAAAAAAGTCAATGGAAATTGTCACACAACCACAAAAGGAGAACAGGCGTGAACAGTGACAGAATTTGAACCTGCGTCGTTCCCGGTACAGGGAGAGGTCATGCAGGCGGCGTTGGCAAATTGCAATATGCGGTGTCTAACGCAAGATGTCCTCGATGAGTACAAATTTCCCTAGCAGATCAATCAGCCACCCGCAGGACGAAGCATCATGGAGGAAACGGAACAGGGCTGACTCGAGAAGACAAAGTGATACATTTTTGTCACAGCGTTCCGCGGCGCCGCTTTAAAAAGGTGGATTAAAAAAACGCACCACGCGACAAAAGGTCACGGGCGGCAGCGTCCGCGCGTGCTACCCCGTGGTCCCGGCGGCTGTAGCGCTTCGGATGGCGCTCGTAACATTAGTAATAATGGCGGATATGAATTAGCCTAGCTCCCAGGATCTGACCCTATATATATAACTGGACACAAAAAAAACTACACACACACACGCTCTTTCTCCAGGTATCCTCTCCGAGACCCCGCGTTTAACACTCGATTTAGCGGACGCACGGCGGGATTTTGACCGGCGTTTTTCGCTTACCCGTGTTCCCAGAAGTTCCCGCGATGTGCTGGTGGACATTGGGTTTGTAAGACATTCCCAGAGACATGGTAAATTTAAAGAAATAAAAATGACCCGAAATTCAGCGAAGCGTCTGTCTCTCACTTTTTTTTGTTTACCACGGCGGCGCCGGCAAACATGGCCGTCACTTCATATTGACACCGCTACAGCCGTCCGCCAGGGACTTCTATAGGAAATAGTTCAACTAAACAATTTTAAATGTCCTTTTTTTTTTTTTTTTGTGGAAACGTGACCCCAAATCCACCAGATCACACTTGGACTGTAACCAAGACGCACGTTTCTTTAAAACATATATATAATTACAAAAAAATATTATAGGACAACTTTGATAGTTGGATGGCCCGTAAAGTAGACATACAAAAAAAAAAAAACACATTTGAACTGTCGACGATGAATGGACGCATCTGAGTGTTTTAGCCTCAAGTATGTCTTAGACAAATGTCGCATCGGACATTTAGGAGGTGTTGTGGTGCCATAATGTGACCTAATGTGTGTCACCGCAAATAACCACAACCCTGATCTTTACGTCTTTTGTTTGTTTGGCACTGGGAGGGAGAGAGATTAGAAGTTCACTTGTAGTAGATACCTGCTGGTTTGGTCAGAGAAGGCGCCTCCATATCGCTTCCCAGATTAAAACGCCTTTAGGTGTTGGGGTGAATTAAAAGAGGGAAAAAAAAAAAGTTTATAAGCGCACTGATGAGAGGGTTACACAAAGGGATCCACTGTTAACGTGGAGTAAGTCACGTGGCGAGGGATCCCTTCCTTCCATCCGCTGGGGGGTCGGATCGTATTGTGGTGGGGGGTCCCGTCGTACATATAGGCTACTGTCTATCTATCACTCTCTTGACCATTGGTGGACGCCAGAGCGGCTGCGGCGGCCCAATGGCGGCCCGCGGCGTCACGACCCCCCCCCCACACACACACACACACCACCCCACCACCACACCCACCACCCCACCCCCTCCTTTCTTTCCATAGTGTGATGGGGGGCGTTGAGACCCCCCCATAGGAGGATGGAGTCACACAGACAGGGTGAGCACTGGGGCAGCCAACACACAATTCATGCAAAATAATGAATATTAAAAAGGTGCACAAAAAATGAATGATAATAATTCGAATTAAAAACATTAAATCAGCCCCATGTTGTCCTACTATTTGCAATTAGGTACTAATTAGGTTATTTTTGATTGGTTGGTGATGATCGATTCGTTGATTGATTTTGGATGTAAAGGTTGATCCACGTTTAATGAGAACGTGTAGTGAACGTTGAGAATATAGGAAATAAATGAACGGCTGTCCAAATGATAACCTTATCATTATTGCGTTGAATGATTCCATAACTCAAGTGGGGATTGCACAATAGGCCCACCCTGTTTACAGCATAGGCCTATAGTGTGGCATAACATTAGACTAGCCTGGCACGTACCATGCAGACCATAGATTCTCCTTGTGTGACCTCTCATTGACAACAGAGGGCCTATGTGACAGGCATCTCAAGCAACCAGGGGTGTCATTGGAGTGGTCATGGCAAAACCTGCAGCCACTATCTCACCATCCCAGTAGACTTGGATATTTATCAGTTTTTTGTTGAAAAGCAACACTCATAGAATAGAACGGGCGTTTGTTTTGAGCATCTGTTTTGAGTGACTCAGAATAATGCAAAGATATTATATGATGATGAATGATCATTATATTTGGATGTTTTGGCATTAACAATTATAACAACATCAAAAGTTATGGTTCAATGACACAAATTTCCAATCTGGGATTAATAAAATCTTACATTTTAGATGTTATCTGTGTTTCTGGTTCGGTTGCAATAGGTGGCTTCACCTCAAAATTTGAAACATCTATTGAGAAGAGAGGTATGTCTGGCGCACACACACACACACCATTTTAGAACATTTAAAAAGTGACATGCCCACTTAAAAAGATCTATTGTAGTGTAGTGGTTTAGTGCTTGTGTATCAATTTCACTTAAAGGAGAGTATACCACCAGGTGTGAGTGTGATTAGCCATTCCAAGCGGTTTCAAAAACTATTTGGAATGGCCCCAATGGTCCACCTAGAAGTATACTGGATAGATCAGCCTACCAGTTGCTACAGTCCACTGGACAGGCTGATCTATCCACCATACATCTAGGTGGATATTCCCACATGTGTCAAGTGGGGCCATTCCAACTGGTTTTTGAAACCGCTTGGAATGGCTAATCACGCTCACACCTGGTGGTATACAAGAGTCCTTTAAAACTTTGCACTCTGAAAACAAACCAGCTTTAATTACTGATTATCCATTATAGTCAAGTATTTTTTTTTATTTTTTATTGTAACTTCACAATTTACACGTGAGTATAAGCAGTGAGTTAAAAACTTTTTGTGCAAAACGCCCGACAGCCGACAGTAATTATAAAAGAATACAAAATAGAGTAAAACTACAAAATAGAAATAGAACTATAAATAGAATTCTATATAAAATAAGTAAATGAAAGGGAATATACAGTAAAATATCCATACACATATAAATCAATGTACTAAAATATACATTGTTATATGCTGACATTCACAGAATGTCACAGAATACCTTCCCAGACAGTCGACACAACACTAGCACCAGCAGTTGGCACCAGCACTGCAGTAACACTAGCACCAGGACCAGCACCAGCAGTAACACCAGCACAGCACTAGCACCAACACTTAGCACTGCTACCAGCGCTAGCTCCAGCAGTAACAACTTATCACCAGGACTAGCACTAGCAGTAACACTTAGCACTAGCACTAGTTTCCACCATCTCTAGTTCAATCTCAACCTCCATCCCTGTCTACAATTGTTTACCTCCTGACCCCTAGACAGGAGGCCAATGCAAGCAAACAGCTAAAAAGTGGTTTGACCTTCACCAGGCCATCAGCTCAGGTATGATGATGATGTGCCTGGAGGTCTTTACCTGGACAGGTAAACAGTGATTCAATTGGGGCATGCAGCAGCATGGGCCTTGTCAGCTCCTAAACCCAGTGGACCCAGAGTGAGGTCTGGAGTTACCCAGATGTAACAACAGTAGGAAAGCCTGTGGGGGTAAGCGTTTGGTCAACAGCGAAGAGCAGCATCATCGTCATCATAGCAGAGGGTGTACTTCCTGCGGGAGCTAAAGAAGTTCAACCTGCCTAAGACAATGATGGTGCACTTCTACACCGCCATCACCAAGTCCATCCTCACCTCCATCATCATCTGGTACGCTGCTGCCACTGCCAAGGTCAAGGTCAGACTGCAGAGTGTCATTGGCTCTGATGAGAAGGTGATTGTTTGCAATCTGCCATCTCTCCAGGACCGAGCAGGTAAGATTGTGGTCGACCCCTCCCACCCCGGACATAAACTCTTTGAGTCTCTCCCGTCCGGCAGGAGGTTGCGGTCCATCAGGACCAAAACCTCACGCCACAAGAACAGCTTCTTCCCCACAGCAACTGGCCTCATCAGACCCGGGACCCCCACTGATTCCCACCCCCTATGGACATATTGTTGATTGCTTCTATACATTTTTGGAATCTTTTAGAATTTCTATATTATTACTGTTTAATGTTAGGCACCAACTTCACAAAAGCACGTTCCTTGTTTGCAAAACCAAAGGCCATAAAGCTGTTTGATTCCCATTTTGATCATGGGTTTAACAATGTTGCGTTTTAAATCCACTATGAGGAACCCGTGTTGGTTAAACTGTACACTTTAGAATCTACTGGGTTCCTAAAACTTCTACGCATTACACTGCAGCAGTTCCAGGTCAGCTGAAGTTTAACAAAACAAGAAGGTAGTCAACCCGAGCCATTGTACTTCGTCAATGCATATCTTCAGTGTATCCATTTAAATACGGCAGTAATACCGTATTTTATGCACAGTCCCTCCCAGGTCTAGATGAAGGGGTGTGGCATGTCATTGTTTTACACCAACCAGCGGTACAGGAAGTGTGATCATACAAGTAAACCAAGCTTTATTGGTCATTGCACGCATTCAAACAATGTGATGCAGCCGTTTTGTACAAGTCAGTCAGTAGTGCAACTCGTGCATGGATACAAGGAAAAGTGTTCTGTCCTTATTCTTTAGTTGTGTTTTCATGTTTTTTTTAAATAGTTCACCTGTTCCAACATTTTTTTTTTTTTTTTTTTTTACATCACTGGGAAAAAGTCAGCAGCCCATGTACAGAACATTTCAAAGTGTCCAAATAAAAACATACATTGACTCTGTGTGGACATTCCAGTTTAAAGTTAAACAGGTATTTTTTTTTTTTTTCCAATGCGAGATTGAAGTGAAGAAGTTCCTCTACCCCCAAAAAATGCAGCTTCCTACACGGCCAGTCCAAAAAAAGTGATAGTCAGCATTTTTTTAATGTTCGGTTCTCTTACAAACTGTACATAAATGAACATCATTTGGTATGTTACAAAAGAAAAAAGTGCCTGGCTCCAATTTGTTTTTTTTCCTCTCATAAAAATCAAGTAGAAGAAATATTCACACCTAAGAGAAGAGTGTTAAATCCACAGGATAAGGAAGTCGGGGGGACTACGTGCGTTCAAAACGAAAACCCACATCCGAAGCCTTCTTAGAACGATAAGCTGCGATGGAGCATCGGTATCGCCAGGCTTTGGTCTGCGCCTTCTGGGTGAGATCAAGGATGGAGCAAAGATGAACTTTGAGACTTCAAGACTGTTAATGGAAAAGTGTTTGAAAAGAAACATGTGTGTAACATGCATGTCTGAATATTGCGTGGTTCTCAGGGTGGTTGAGTAGTCGACAGCCCCTAAGCACTAGGACATCCATTAGAAAAGAATGGATACATGTCGCTGGATAAGACCAGCTTTACGATGGAATCCACGTCTTTAGAAGTCACAAAGCAGATCCCAGACCCAGTGCCGTCAACCAAAAAATAAAGTCTTACAATCTATTTGACTGTTTCTGTTGCGGTAATAAGCCTTTTACTGAGAAGTCCTGTACCGAGGGCTCAATACCAAGGCATTGGGGATACTCAAACTGGAAACATGTTTTGACTGTTGCATTAACAATTACACTATATATTTTATTTTTAATATATACACCACATCGCACACTCAATTTAACACAATGCCAGCTTTTAAGGCAAACATTCTTTAAACTCCTCCATTCCAATTGTGATGCTTACTTGAATAAATTTTTGAGCAATGTGACAAACAGTATTATGTAAAAAAGGATTGTCCAGATTCTTGCCATGGATCAGTTTTCTTTTGGTATACAAACACTTGGTCTGTGCCAAATACCAACTAATAAAACAGCCAATACTTGGAGAAATATGGAGTAGGAAGCCATCAAATCACTGAAACCATTTTAATTATGCCTAGGTAGTGTGTGTGTGCTTAAGTTATGCAAATGTATACATTACAAATAAATGTTGGGTTAGCAGATTGATTTTCCTTTTTATTTTCTGAAATATCTAAAGCCTCTATGGCCTGGAAATGAATGAAGTTGTTGCTCTGTGACTTGAATGAACTTTGGTCTCATTTGGAACAGCTCCTGGTCTCATGTGGGGCCAGGGTAGATAATAAAACAAAAGTGTGGCCAGATTGCACCACCTAACCCGGGGAGGGTGGAGAAGTAGCCATAGCCAACGTTGTGAAGCTCTCCTTGGCATCGAGTCCTCTTTCTCCTCCCCAATCGTTGCATCTCAAATACGTTTCACTCTCTGAATGTCAGAGGGCTATAGCATATATCTAGCAAACTTTCGTAAGTGGAAAGAAAAGAAAACCCCCCCCAAAAAAACTGGTCTTACTGGTCTTCCAAATACTAAAACCAGCAGTAGAGGCAGCCACCAGCCTAAAGCCCAGTTCTCCGTCTAGACACTGGAGGTACACGAAAACCACAACATGGACACCACACCCCGTCCCCTCCGCCCCCCCCGTTCCACTCATGGTGGTCGCAAGGGTTAACGACAAAGGGAGGCAGCCTCTTATGCCTCGAGTCGTGCCATGGTCCCGGTGACTGCCGCGTAGTGACCACTCCTTCAGGACAGTGTCGGGGTGCAAGGACCCCGCCTACTACTATGTGTTGGGGGTGTGGCTGAGGCTCTGGGGGTGGAGCTGCTGCCACTTGTGCTGCTCCTGCACGGCCAGCTGCTGGCACTGGTCCGACGTGGACAGGATGTTGAGAAGGGGGGACACGCAGTTCGGGGGGATGATCAGCCCTGTGGACGAAAGAGGGAGAGAGAAAGAGAGACGGGCTCATTAACTTGTTCAGAAAAGGTCAGACGATGGACTTCTTACAGAAGTTTGTAGGTCTATTCTTGCTTTTGTAACTCCTAATACTACCGGGGCGCCATGCCCAATGTCCACAGTTCAACCTATAGAGCAGGTTTGGTCGGTCTACAGCTTTACCAATCTCTACCAGCTCCTTAAGGGGCTCCTATTATACCACCAGGTGTGAGTGTGATTAGCCATTACAAGCAGTTAAAAAATTGTCATGCCACTCAAATTGTCATTGCGATGAAGTGACATCAAAAGTGGGAGTGTCCACCTAGGTGTAGACCACCAGCCTACCCAGGGGACTGTACCAACTGGTAAACTGATCTAGTCAGCATACATCTAGGTGGACACTACCACATGTGATGTCACAATGACAATTTTTGTGACATGACAATGTGACCAATGTAATGGCAAATCACGCTCATACTTGGTGGTATAATAGGGCCTCTTTAATAACATCCGGCAGAATTCACTGTAAAAGTTTTGGATTAAAAGAGTCTTCCAACTGAGCACTAAAGTTTAATGGGGTGAGAGAAATGTTAAACATTTATAATATTTAGATTATTTAATTACTTTTGGATACATGCTATATTCCCTATGCTATATTTAATTACTCTGGATACATATGCTTCTGATTATTTTATTATGTATATTTCTGCTATTCCATGCCATATTACGGCTACTACAGCCCTCACTTGTGCATCTGCCCTTACTTACGTTCATAATTCATTCATAATACTTAACATATTTAATACTTCTGGATTCATAGGTCCCCATTCCTACATTCTCTAGAACAGCAAATAGTGTTTTCGTTTATCTTTATTATTATGTATATTGTGCTATTCTTAACATATCCATTTATTCATTTTTTTGCCTACTTTTGACTTCTGAATGCCTCCTACATACTGTCTACCATGTCACAGGAGTTTCATTGTACAGAAGGGCCCCGTGTTGTGATTTACATGTGACAAATAAAACACTTTGAACCCCAATAAAAACACATACCGACGATCCTCTGTCCATCCTCGGTTCTGAGGCGAACGATCTGCATCTTGACGTTGGTGCCGCTGACCGAGGACAGGACGTTCTCCACCTTGGTCCACACGCTGAGCACCGAGCCACACAGGACAAAGTAGGTCCTGCAGCGCAGACCGATCTCACACTGGAGGCCCACCGACGCCTTCTTGCAGTTACCCCGCCTGGACCACGACAACCACATAACACAGCAGTTACAAAACAGGCCCAGGTACAGTCAGGAGGTACGGAAATGATCAGTGACAAACAGATCTGTCACTGATCATTTCTGTACCTGCTGACTGTACATAAAAAGGTCTGTGTAGTCAGGAGGTATGGAAATGATCAGTTAAAAGCAGACATGCATATATCGTCAGAGGCACCAAAATAAAACATGTTACCCTACATTTTAAATTGTGGTGGTAGCTGAGGGTGAGGGGGGGTAACTTGAAAGCATAATTATTGCACATCCTTCCTTTTTTTGTCCGCAACAGTTTCCACTAATTTGCATTTTATGTTGGGCTGTTCTCAGCGGGCGGTATTTATTGTAATACCACACAAATGTGTGGGGAACTCTTACTAAAACAAACTTATTTCATACAGCCTCAACAATAATGCATGACTGCGATACGGAAAAGGCATTTGACTATAAAGTTAAAACATTTAAAAAAAATAAAACAAAAAACTGAAAATCAATATGAGGCGGCAAATGTTGATATTGAGGTGGCCTGCCACAAATAAATCAATGTACCTGAACAGGTGTTTATTTCAGAGTGACTGAAAATAAAAAGGAAAAGACCCAACTCCGATTTCAGCGATTGATTTTTGTTATGAAATATGCAGGACAAGACGGTCATGCTGTACAGTCAAATGCATGCCACACAGGTCCGCTATTCACTACAAGAACACAGGTCAGGCCATGCACCTACCAGTACGCATGAGAGCAGATCTTGGCGGAGGACTTGTACTGGTCAATCCAGTGTTGTTTCGCATCTTCTGACAACACCTGCAAACAGAATCATCTTTCCATTAGAAAAATGAATAAAAGAAAAGAAAAATAAGGTGCTGTATGTGAGAATCCACCGTGGTAAAGAGCGGAAGAGACCAAGACTTTGAAACCAAACAACCAGAACTAACATCCCCTCTGTGACTCTGCCACTGAGTAGCAGTTTCATTTAACTCTCACAGGCAAGATGGCATCTCTGTCCTGAGAAGTAGTCTTAACATCTCATCGGTGTCATATGGAGGCAGATGCAGTCACCTCGGAAGAGATACTCTGAGCATTTCATGCATCAGTAACTGACGGATGGCTTTACGCCTTTTGTTTTTTTCTTAAACAAATCACACTCAAATAATAGCTGTTAAATCTTACCTACAGCCCCTTTAAAGTTTACCATCTGTTTAGTTCAAGTGTGATAATAAAAAGAAGCAAAATGTGCGAGGCGCTACCTTCTTGTACTTCTTCTTGATGTCAACGTAGGTCTCCAGTTTGAGCTGCTTGCCGGTGTTGGGCCGGTACACCAGGAACAGCCTCTTCTTGGGGTTCAACTCCTTCACCAAGATGGCCGTCTTCCTGTTGTTGCGCACCTTCAGGGAGAAGAACAGTCAACACGCTCACAAGTTGAAGGTTTTAAAGGAGACAACGTTAAGTGAGAGGATAGAACAGTAGATCCCAACGGTTTCGGCTAGCGAGACATCAAGACTAATAAAGAATAAAGGGGGTGTCTGGAACAAGTCTGGCCCACAGAGCACGGAGCGAGCAGACCTACCTGCACGTAGAAGCCGTCGTCGGCCCCGCTCTGGTCGGCCCACGCATGGGTCGCCTCCTCCCACGACATCCCCCTCTCCACACTCACCTGATGGAGACAGTAGCGTCACCTTCGCATGACTACAGGTACAGAGGTAACCAATGACCGTAGTACTGCAATGCCATCAAAAACATGATTATATATTGGCATCCAATGCGGATTAGTAGGAAATTGTATCACACGCATAGCAATCCTTTTACCATGAGCAACATTACTAACAGACCCATTGCTAAAGTAATGCGATGCCAGTGATATGCCCTGCAGCAGTTGATACTGTAATCGCTGGAGGATGTGTAATGGAGGATAGTAATGGACGTACGGTGTAGAGCTCCACGTGGCCGGAGGTGGTGTAGCCCGGCGTCAGGAACTTTTTACACTCCGCCTTCTGCACCTTCTCGTCACCCGAGCCCAGATCTAACAACACAAGGCAAACCGACCAAGATCAGAGGTTAGCCCCATCGTAAAGACTGTGCAGACTGAAGAGAATGTGCATTCACTGGCGGTAATGTGGGGAAAGGGACACTGCCACTATGCTCGACCGCATGATGTGTCGCTGTGCAGAAAACTTGGATTATTTCCACTTTAACGCCAACCAATATATTTGCAGTACAGTCCAAAAAACAACAATCTTTTAAGCTGTGTGTATGTTTTAAACGTGCCATAGGCTATTTAACAAATTACACTCAACACAATGATTGCTTTAAGTAGAACAAATGGACAAGCCATCTTGCCTACAGCATCTGTTAAGAGGCCTACATCAATTGCATTAGGTTTACATATTAACCAAGCATAAGAGAAAATAATCATTATTAAGCAAACAAATGCTTCACAAGGCTGAAATGAGACCTACAACTAAAAGTATATTAATAATAAAGTCTAAAACCAGCGGCGCATGTGTACTCTATTCACTGGGTAATAAAGTGATATACAGCAGGGAACAAATGGGACAAATCCAAAGTCTGGCGGTGTAAACTGAAAACTGAAACACCAGAACAATGATGTTAAACTGCGTAAAAAATGAGATTATTATTGACATTTGTTAATATTGACATTAGTGTGAGCTTTAAATATTGCCGTTACAGTGCACACACAAACAAATGACTTGTTGACCGCGGGGTTCAAGAGCCTGACCAACCCGTTTTGACCAACATTACAACTAAATGTGCAAATTAATTCAACTGACACGAGAACAAGATGAACCTGAACGAAAAACAAAGGGGACATTTGCAAAGTCCCGCGAGGCCAAGTATCGTAGCATCTTTGAGCTGGACGGTTGACGGAAAACTACCGCAAAGCCTCGTACGACACGTACTTTGACAAGTGACAAAAATGGCAACCAAAAGCAGCTGCCTGTTTGACTGCCAGCCCAACTATTTTAACAGTTGTCTTGCGGAGTGCTGCTATGTTTTTTTTTTTTTTACTTAATGCACATCAGGTACAACAGGTTGGTCCACGCCTTACCCAGAATGCCCATGTCATATCGGCCATTCCTCTTGGCTTCCTGGATGACGGCCGCGAGGGTGTCGGCAAAGTACTGGAACAGAGCGTTCTGCTGCTGCACCTCCATGCCCAGGATACGGTTCAGGAACTTGCCGATGTTGTTGTAGTCTGTTAAAAAATAACTTAAAATGTAATACATCAATAATATTATGAAATTAACTTTTCTTTAGAATCCCTTGCACAAATGGTCTTCACAACCAGTCCAGGTCTCATTCTTCTTTGCTTACCTTTGTCGAGTGACATGGCACCTGATCTGTCCTCCATGCTCACCAACCCCACTCCTATTAAGCCACATTGAATTTCTACAGGAGAAACAAAGTGGAAATGTATTACATGCCTTCGTCCAACACAAATCAGTCGAGGGCAGAGAACAGATCACTGAATACAGCGAGCAGCCATTCATTCATTCATTCAAAACCTTATGGAAACAGACATGTTCTGAGTTCATGTACAATAAACGTTCAAAGTACCTTTGAAGAAATCCCCATCAAAATCTGACGGCGGCGTCACGAGTGGAGAGTCCAGTTTCACGATGGACTTCATGACAATCTCCAGCGCGTTCCTACCATACTGGCATATCGCACACACACGTACAGGAGGTCAGAGGTCAGCCGGGCTGTTGATCACTTACAAAGGTACTAATTTGATCTCAAATGTCTCCAGCTACCTTGTTGTCAAAGTTGTATCTGCTGAGGTCTCTGGTTTCAGTCGCCCTCCTGTCTCCATGGGTCAGAGCACCCTGTTGGGACAAACAAGAATTAACCAATGGACACCATTATCAATACTAAATTATTGGTACCATGATCCATCTGAATGAGCAATTATCAATAGAAAACTTACAAGACAGTATTTTTTGGCAAACAAAAACCCAACCGATAGTCCAAAAGCAGTAGTCAATAACCAATACAAGTTTCATTTATTGATTACGAATCAATTTCATTTGTGGGCTTGATGTGTTTATAAGGTTAAGCTTATCAGCTTGTGTCATGGCTGGTGTCCCTTACCAGACTCTCTAGTCTCTTGGCCACAATGGAGGCAAACCTCTGCTCTCCGGCCAGCTCCGATATGAGGAACACGTACTCTGGAGCTGTGACCTGGTTCGACCTGTGTGTCCTCCCTGGGGGGGGGCGGGGGGAACACCAAGGGCAGCCAAGGTCAACACAATGAGAGAGTATGTGTGTGCGTGCGTGTGTATGAGCGCGCGCGTCCATGTACTGACCAAACTGCTGTATCGCTCTGTCTGCACTCCAAGGCAGCTCCAGCGTCATGTGGACTCTTCTTCGCTGGTTTTTAACGCGGCGGTCCGCCTGCAAGGAGATACCCGAGCTGGCGGCTTCCGAGATTATGGCGATGTTCTAGTGGGGTTAAAAAAGGACAAACTCAAATCAAACATCTCACATCAAATACGAACAAAGATGCTTTTTCAAAAGGTACATTTACAATAGTGTGACGCGCGTCTTTCCCGGTTACCTTCTCCCCGTCCATGAACCTCTGCTTCTCCGTCAGGTTGAGGATCTCCACGGGCACGTCCAGCTCTGAGCGAGACTCGTAGGAGATGCTGCCGTCGTCGTTGCTCACCACGCGGCCCTTCCGGCCAGTCATCTGAAAACGCATCCGGGGAGCAGACCCATTAGGACCTCATACTCCACCCCCCACCCTACTTACAGTACAAACATATGGGGATAACTGAATAGGAAAGTAGAGGGGGCGGTGCTCGCTTGTCTGTCTCAAGGAGAGCTGCAGTCTCTTTATTAGTTTACAAACGCTGCAACTCCCCCTTATATGCAAGTCCCTTGATTTGAGTGCGAGAAGTTGTCAAACTTCAGGATCCTCAGGATTGGATAGCACAACATCCCGTCTCCACAGCCTCGTGCTTATGCAGACTTAAGCTTTTACGCCCAGTCAGCTGTGGAACGATTTGCAGAGCCATCTGCAACATGGCGGTTTTTAATTTGTGGATGAACCTAGTATTTTATTTGCTTTTTGCAAAAACGTATACAGGGCTCAAATCTCTCCCCTGTTGAAATTACATTTAGGGAATTTGGCAGACGCTTTTATCCAAAGCGACTTACAAAGAAATAAATGGTCAGATGAAAAACATGGACGAGGATCCTCTGAGCCAGCGGGTGAATCCGTACCTCAGCCACGTTCTCCGGTCCCCCCAGCTCGTCGATGAGCTCGTCCAGCGTGTTGGGGGGCAGATGCTCCGCCAGCTTCTCTAGGCTGTCCAGCAGGTCCTTCTTCATCTTCTGGGCATCCTCCACCGCGTCCTGGCTCGTCTGGAAGCCGTCTTGGCTCTCCGATTTGACTGGGAAGTGGAGATGGGGAGATCTGACGTCAGCTGCTAACACTTCATCCAAAGCAACTTTAAAAAAAAGGGGCCCTATTATACCACCAGGTGTGAGCGTGATTAGCCATTACAAGCAGTTCCAAAATTGTCATGAGACTAAAATTGTCACGGTGACATCACACCCAGATGTATGCTGACTAGATCAGTCCACTGGGTAGGCGGGTATCCATCTAGATGGACACTCCCACTTGTGATGTCACTTGCATCACAATGACAAACTAGGCACATGACAATTTTGAAACTCCTTGTGATGGCTAATCACGCTCACTACTGGTGGTATATAGTGGGGCTCCTTTGAAGCACATTTCTTTTCTAAACAAGTCATTCATAAGCAGGTGGGGGGGTGGGTGGTGGTTAGGGCATCTTGCTAAAGGATACCTACGTAGAGGTTAGAAATTGGGAGAACATGTTCAAAACATGCCACCCCCCCACGTGGTGTGGACACAGAAGACTTACCGACTGTGTGTTTGACGGCAGGGTGGATAGCGGGAGGAGCCGTGAAGGTAGGCCTGTTGGAGCCCAGGCCAGACGCTAGCAAGGCACTTTGAATAGAGTCCGGGTCGATGGACTTTTTCTTCTTCTTGTTTTTCTTCTCCTTCCCCTTCTTTGGTTCTTTTCTGATGAGCCAGGGATCTGAGCAGAAGAAGAGCCGGCGGCCATTATTGACATTTGCGCCTTGTTTTGAGTCAACACTGCCGACCACTAGGCCCTTTTTACAGCAGGAAGAACACGGGTGTACCTCGAAACAGGAACGATGGGTTTTGTTGGATTGAGGTCTGGCAGTGAACCAGTATAGACACAACTGGTCCAGTAAATATACATTGACCATGCTGGTGCTGAGACACATTGACAAATCCCAACCAATGTTAAAATGACAGGAACAGGAAGTTACTTTAGCCTGCTACTGACGAGCTGTTATAAAGAGTCTATAGGCTAGGGACAAGCGGCTGTCGTTCTCACCATCTTCCTCATCGTCGTCCGACTCGTCTCGGAATGGATTGAAGTCGTCGTCGTCGGCCGAGCTGACCGACTTAAAACTGTCGTCGCTCTCGCCGTCTATGTCGTCCGAGTCCTCTGATTGGCTGTCGTCCGAGCTGCTTCCCGAAAGCCCGCCGTGCTTCCGGGGCTTCTTCTTGACCTGCTTTTTCGTCTCCGGACCTGGGAAGGTCATGGACAAATACATAAAAAAAAAAAAAAGAGAAATAAATGAAAAGGAAATGAGACAAAAACAACATATTGACCATAAAAATGGAGGCCACCATCAAATTATTGTATTTGAAGTGCCAGTGAACCCCAGTATTTGTTTTGTTTTAAACGTCTTCGTAGGTCCATAATTTGGTCACATACTTAAATAATGGGACAATTCTGAAGAAACTAGTGTAAACTGTAAAAAGTTTTTTGCCGGTCTCTGTTTGTGAACGTTCTTTTCTGCCTACTCAGCCTACCACTCAAGTCACATTCTTTTGCCACAGTGTGTTTTTTGATTACATTGTAAGAATTTGAGCTGAAAGGCATCCAAACTACACTTTAAATGAATATGAAAGTGGAAGTGAAATGAACACTTTTGTCCTAATCATTAGTCAACATGTAACCAAAAGTTGCATAGTTTTAGAAAAAGGTTACGTAAAAAACAAGACCACTAAATGTTAAAACTATGGTGTATGCGTGCATGTGCTATCAGCCCGCCGACCTTTCCTCTTCTTGCCATTCCGTTCGACCGCTTTCTCAGCGGCGGGAGAGGGAGTCTTCTTTGCTGAGAGATCGATACCCAGTAGACTAAAGAGCTTCTGTCGGTCCGGCGCTGGGAAATGTTTCTCCACCAGGGACTGCAACACACCCCTGCAAAAAAGAAATAGAAAATAAAATCAGACGTCCATTTTTAGCCTCTGTTGACCGCCCACTTGGCTGCGTGTTGGGTTGTGGGCTCCGTCGCGGGCTCTTACTTTGCGGTGGAAACAAAGTCATTGAGCTCTCCTCCTCCTTCCTCCAAGGCCTCGAGTGTCCGTGCTTCCCCCGTTGATTGTAGACCAATCACAACGCACTGATGGGGAGGAGAGAACCCAAAAAAAAAAACCTGTTAGCAACACTTGTTAGCGAGATTAATTAACACGCATACTGTGTACTATTGACCATTTAGTGGAAGGTTTTATCCAAAAACAGCAGGCAAGGGGTTACTAGGCTGGAGCACAGCACTTTCAGGGGGAAGAGTCAAACACAAACCCAAGACTAGACTAGGTCCTGCTACCTATAATGGTCATCAATATAACAAAAAATCTACATAAAAGACAGTGAAACATTGGGAGCCACCTTTCCATTGTGGACCTCCTCCCTGGCCAGCTGCACCACCCTGCGGACCTTGGAGGCGATGCAGAGGTACTTGAAGAAGCGCTGGTGGGCAGACCAGAACTGGCCCCACATGGACTTCTTCATGCGTTGCTCCGCCTCCATGAGGTTGGCGGCCTGCTGGAACTTCTCACGTGCGCTCACCCACTAGTGGAGACACGCAAAAAAATATAATAATAAAAAACACTGATGTCACCGATTTTCTGACCATAGTCTCCAAGCTGGGATATTTAATACGATTATAGGATACTAACTATTTCTTTAAACACGTTAGTATTTTTTGTGACGCACCATTTATGAAAAAAACGCAACTTCATTAGTCAAGAGAAAAATGATAAACTACCAACTCACCAATCGCACAGACTTGTTGTACATCTTGATGTACTGCTGCGTCAGCGGGACCTCCTCGATTTTGAAAGTCACACCCGTAAAACTCAGTTGCCTGGCGATGTACATCCCCCTCAGTTTCATATCCATGGCAACAATTTCCATAGCGCCAACACCTCTGAAAAAATAAAGAAAGTAGGAACACCGTTTTAAAAACAATGTTTGAGACAAGTCCACGGAGTAGATCCAAGATCCAAGTCGCCGCAGGCGGCTGCCTCTGTGTTTTGGTGCGCACTGTTTTGTCTCATTTTCCCTTTTAATTCAGTGTTCTGCTTCACTACTGGGAGCTCTTTCACCAGAGAAGAGCTTTTAAACATCAGGGATTTAAATTCCAAGGATTTATTACCAACATTTATCAATACATCCATGGAATTACTGGACATTCTGGTCAAAGGAGGATCGGTAAATGTGCCGATGCGCTCATGCGTCTTCGCTGGGATGGACTTCGTACACCGTTACCGGGAATATTCCCCTAACGTGCGCAACAAACTTCACGAACTTCAGCTAATGGGTGGGGAAGAACTTTACGGAGACACGGTTGTGTGGAACGGATGCCGCGCTGCAGCTGGCAGGATTCCAACACTCCGACACACAACTAAACAGTGGCTGGTGTAATGATGTGACGACTCTGCAGCACATTCCTTGTTTGCAAAAACTAAGGCAAAATAGCGGTTTCTGATTCTGATACTTTTACATGCATCAGTTCAAAGGGTTCAGGGTTTATACCTGCGCTCCACAGCTTGGATGAAGTTGCTGAACTCTCTGAAAGGAGTGCCCTCTCCCCAGATGCCCAGGCGGTTCATGTAGGCCATGTTCCTGGGTTCAGAGGCACCTGGACAAAAAACATCATGACATCCACTTAGAAGAACAAAACCTTCGATACGTTTCCATTTAGTCAGCAGATCCCTTAATCCACTTCGGTTCAGTGAAATTTTAGAGGAGATTAAGAGGAGGACTATCGAGTTAATTAAGTGGACACTTTTATCCAAAGCGACTGAATTCAGATATTGCCATCATTCATTAAGGTGGCAAGTGTTAGGCATCGTGCTCAGGGATGCCTGCAGGTTTCATTGTGGGTTGGAACACAACCCTGGACGGGGGGGGGGGGGGTGTCTAGGTCTTCCATGGAGAGACTCACCTGTGGCACTGGCGTACACCACTCGAGCTTTGGGGAGTTTGTTCTGCAACTCCTGCACGGCAAGCCCGGTCTTTGTTGGCTTGGACGATCCCACCGGACAGACGTTTTTGGCTTTGTGACACTCATCAAAGACAATCTTGGCACGTTGGTTAAAGGAAACTCCGGGGAATTAAAAATGCAGCAAAACTACAATTAAAACACTTATATTGTCAATGCCAATTCAAACGAGTGAAAAAAGGATACGACTCCATCAAAGTCCTCCCCACACCAGTGGAGGAGCTGCTGGAACCTGGTTTTGTACTTCCCTCCCGACTGGCTCTCTCCGATCAGAGAGGAGTAGGTCGCGAAGATCACGCCCTTCTTCACACTCCCATTGTGTTTCGCAGAGATCTTGCCATATTTGAACTGAAAGACGAAAAAAATGTTGCATTAACATGGTGGGTGGATTCCAATTCTTTGGTTTGCCGGCTGCTTGTCTAAAGGCCGATTCCTCGGTTTGGCAGGCTAGCTAGGTCTCCAGATAGTCAACAAGTGGCAAGTAGCAGTATTTTGCACCTAAACAACCACAAGCTAGTTTAAAAAATTAAAATAAACAAAAAAATAAAATGTCAGCCGTACTCACCTTATTTAGAGAATGGACCTGAATGTTTTTTGCACCTATATCTCGGAGATCTCTCTCCGCATCATACTTCAAATCATTCGAAACACTGAACCTACAAAACATAACAGGAAAATGTGTCAAAACAAAATCCAATCAAAAAATTATTCAAGAATACATTTCTTAAGGGAGAACACATATGCTGCAGCATCAGTGCTCACCAGAGGGATCTCTTCCTGCCCAAAAGGTAGTTCTCATAGATGACGCCCGCGATGGTTCGGCCCTTGCCGACACCTGCACCATCCCCGATCAGATAGGCTGCTCGGTCCTCGTTGGGGAGGAATGTCTCGTGTTGCTGCGTACACGGTACATTCAAGAGGAATCAGTTCAACAAACAAAATTACCCAATACCAAGTAAAGTCCCAGAGGAATGCATCTTGCTGTATTGCTGCTACTTGAACATATACTTAATGGCAAGCAACTTTAAAAAACAATAAAAAACAGATGGGCTCATTAAGGAACACCCTGGGGTTTAGAGCATCTTGCTCTTGGGCAACTACAGGTAGGCGGTGGACCTTGTGGGCACCGAACCCAGTACATTTCAGGGGAAAGCCAAAACACCCATACCCCGACCTTTAGTCTTAATTTGTTCTACTGGGTGTGTGGTCTTTGCCGGCCTACCGAATACAGACCCCATTGTGCTGAAGGATAACTTTGCAATTTTTCTACCTGGACCCTATTTTCCCCCATAATTTTGGTTCCAAGTGACCAATGCGGACCATTGAGTAAGAGGGCTTCAGCCGCAAAATAAGCACTTTTAGAGGAGAGGGATGTACATTGACAGGGCGCGATTGCCCCAAAGGATTATCTCTCGCTTTGCGGCTGACATCAGAAGCGCTCAATACGGGACCGATTTTCAAAAATGGTTGTCCCAAAACAATGGGAAAAAGGTTGAAAAATGCCTTTTAGAGAGTGAGGTTCATGGCGGGGGAATACCTGAGCTGCATATGTAATGGCCTCTAGTTGCAGTGCAGACAGCCAGCCCCGGTCAATAATTTCCTCTGGGATGGACATCCTGTACCAGACGTCAGGAGGGTTGACGCTGGAGAGGGAGCTGGTCTCCACAACTGGGTCAGGGTGTCGCAGGCCTATCCTTACTGGGTGTGGAAATAGGAATGAAATCATTTAAAAAGGAAACTGACCAGATATTAAGGAAATACAGCCAATTACTATGAGAATACCGTCAAACATGAACCTACTACTGTAGAGATGGTCAATCTCGTGGTTAAGCTAACGTTAGCCAACTCAAAAAGCATGTACTTTGTGCATGCTTTTTGAGTTGCAGAGATATGGAAGCCAATATTTGCATTGAAAATAATTATTTCCCCTTAAAATCAATGAATAATTGTCTTTAGAAATCCTGATACCAATCTTGACCCCAAATAATGATGCTAGTGATAAATGTTCTGGTCAAGTTCGACCAGCTCCAAGTAATACAAGGCATTTATTATTACGAAATAAACCCAGACAGGGTGAAACAGGACTTGAATATACTACTGATTCTTATTGGTCAGTTCCAACATAGAATTTTTGTTGTCAACATTTGCATCACATTGATTTCTTTAATGAGTTGCCATGTGTTAAGCTGGATAATTTACTCTGCATGACACCGTCGAGGTTCATTTCACAATAATGACTGGCTTGCTGTACATTAACCAATACGCAGATAGTTGGCGTTTCTTACATTTCATGGGCATGTACTCCGCGTACGTCTCCGCGTGGCCCAATTCCTCTTCCTCCTCTTCCTCCGGCTCCTCTTCCAACTTTATGCTCGGGGACGTCTAATGCACATTCAACAAACACATTGAGATCAATAACAAATCGTTTGGCACAAATTGCCAAGAAATAGTGTCACAATCTTTGAACTACTGAGCAGCATCCAACATTGTATTTGCTTTTTATAATCTTATAAAAAACACTCACAAGAGGATGTGAAAATTGTTGTACTTTAACATCATCGTTTACCCAAAAGCGGGTAGCGTCTTTACTGGAGAAGTCCTTCTTGACCCCGTTGTTTATCTCCACTGGAAGACAGGAGACACGCATTGCAAATAACTGACAATAAGAAGACAACTCAAATAACATGTGAATTCCCCAGCAGTCATAAAGGAGAAGTGCCGTTAGTGTTGTGCACCATTTGCCCTTTGTCTGAGATACCAGTAACCAATCAGGTTGTAAAGACATCACACATCCACTTGACAGGAAGAGTAAAGACATTGCATATGCTGATTATGGTTAAGCCAGCATTCACTGAAATATAGCATTCCCATAATAATGTATTATAGGCATCTTTAAACTGGCTTTGCAGTCAAACCCAAAATTACATCCATATTTCTTTTCTTACGGTGTCCGGTGGCGGTTGCCGTGGCGACAGGTTGTGCGATGTCCGACGGTGGCTTCAGCTTCATGAGTTCCATCAGGCTGTTGCCCTTCAACGTGGTGGTCTTCTTGGGACCCGCCACCCGAAGGAGATCCTTCAACTGGATCTGAAATATGATGAGGGGGAGGTCGCGCGTAAAACAGGAGGTACACTGCATTCATTTTTCGTCACTGTGTTTCAGCTGCAATTAGAATGCTAATGTAAAAAAAACAACTGATATTTGCGAAGGGGGTGGGGAAATCGAGACTGAGCTGTTGCTGTCCCCATGGTAACGGCCCACACGAAAGATACTTTAACATAATTTTTGTTTGTTTACTGCATACTACCAGTGCTTCTTACACATTGATTTATTTGTGGCTGCTTGCCACAATCAACAGTGACTGCCACATCGCTGTGTTGTTGTTGAGGCATAAAGGGATAAAATAACATTGTTTGCCAATGTTTAGCGGCTGATACAGAGTTCCCCAAATTTTACAATACTAACCGTCCGCCAGCAACATCAAAACTGAAAGTGGATGTGGCACGGTGGACTAAAGATGTGAAAGTATGTGTCCTATATGCCTAGCAGTGTATTCCTGCCCTGGAGACGGTATGAGTCTTATGGGTATACAGCTGCCCAGGAGACTGGGCTGCTGTATCTGCAAATTACCCGAAGTACCCATCCCCTAACAAAAAGTTAATCAAATAAAAATAGACCCATCACGTTTCAAACAGACACAAAATGTTTTGCCCCTCATGGCAAAAAAGTGTAAATTAAGGTAATATTTTAGTACCAGTGACAAAAATATATATATATATTACTGCATTGATGATCATCTAACCAATATCGGGTTTAAAACAAAAAAACAAATAATAAATAAATCGAGTTTGGGTTTACGGCCTCTTTAACATATTGTTCAGCCCTAATACAATCTGGTACCATAAAATCCTCAAGGATCAAATCACACTAAATTGTGTTCCGTGGTAATTCATGGTTTCATTTCCCTCAGAAATGTGCAATAAAAACCACATCACGTCATATATGACGTGATGTGGTTTTTACAGCACATACTGCATGACGCTGGGAATATAAAAAGGAGTCTAGTGAACCAGGGAGTTGGGCATCAAGCCGAAAAAGTTGGAACCCTGAACTTCCACAGATTGCGTACCTGTACCCTCGAGCAAGACACCCATGCCAAGAAGCAAGCTCACCTGATCCCGGTTCAAAGGCACGGCGGTGGACACGGAGGGGGATGCGCCCCGCGGAGTGGAGGCCACGTGCACCACCTTGGTGACTGTGATGGTGTGTTTGATGGGGTTGGTGACAGACTGTTTGGTCACCACGGCCCCCAGCGACGGCAACTGATTCAGTTGATTTAAGACAAAGGTGGTGGTGGATGGCTGAGGTTTTTGCTGCGGGGAGGATTATTAAAAATACAATTAAAAAGGGACACACACACACACACACACACACACACACACACACACACACACACACACACACACACACACACACACACACACACACACACACACACACACACACACACACACACACACACACACACACACACACACACCACACACACACACACACACACACACATTACCCTGATCATAAGTGTGGATAGCGGAGCTGAAGTCTCCATCCCGGCACCACCGACCCCAGAGCCATCGTCCAGGGCACTGATAGAGATGGACTGGGGGAAAAAAAAGTTCCAATTATACAGTGAACATACATAATCACTGTCAACATCATAATTCTACAGACACGTTTACAAATCCATTCATTCAAGCCACATACCGTACACAGTATAAGACAATGGCCGGTTGAAGGTGAAGGAATCACATAGGAAATGCATTCGTTTTGATTCATACATCCAGGTCACCACCATCATCATATTCTTACCTGGTGGGCCGAAGAAGACTGCAAAACATCCTGAGTGTCAACGTCGAAAAAGTCATTTGGGCAAATGCCACTCTCGCTCAGCGCTGCCAGAAGTAAATCTTGTCCTGGATCCATCTGCAAGGAGAACCAATGATAAAACCCACAGCAATCAATCAATGATTCAATGAATGAATGACTGATGATAAACTCACTGCACAACAACACACAGCAAGTACATTAGCAGAGCCTGCATGGCCCTCTGGTTTGTCCAGGCTTACTTTGCTCTGTGAATATGCAACGCATCAAAGTAACGGAGGAGTTTAACAGCAACCGAGGCCAACAAGAGTGCCAGAGAGAGTTAACCAAGCGGAATACGATTTTCTTGGTTCATTATCTGGTGCTTCAAAGAGCACAACGCGCCACCAAGCAGGTTTAGGCGGAGGGGGCATAGTGGAGGCAGCGGGTTGTCACACAGGCTTTGGTGCCGTTTTTATATGCCCATTATTCCGCCAGCTACATCCTCACACAGCAGCGTTTCAACAGACACGAGGCAGAGGCACATGCTGTGACTTCCCGTCATGGATTCTCTAAAAAAAGCCACCGAACTTTGTGTGAGCAAGGTCACCTTGATAGACTTGACCTTCTCTCCTCGCAAAATGTTCTGGCTGTTGCTGTCTGGGAGATTGCAATGCAGTGTGGCCATTAGCGCGCAGAGAGACTACTATCTACTTTTTTTGTGGATGACATGAGCGCATCCATGTGTGAAGTTTGTAAATAATACCACATTGTCTAAAGAAAAGAAACCATGCAATACCTGTACATTCGTACAAAAGGCCATGAGGAAGTTGCACTCAGTAGCGAGTGGAAACCTCCAGGTCAGGTCAGGAATCCAACAAGTTACTGCAGAGCAAAATCTTCAACACGCTTCTTCAAGTTAGGCTAAATTGTGGAACATCTGAATTTAAAACTAAGCAATTTGCCATAAAATGTTAATGACTGTGCAATAAAACACCAGAATTCAATGAATATTGTTTCAATAGTTTATATAGCAGTTACTGATGCAACGATCGATTGGCCAATTATCATCCTTATTATATGCACCAGACGATTAACTTGCATTTAACATAATACCCTTTTAAAATGGCCCTGACTCAATGAATAGGCCTACTCATCATAGCCCGTTTTGTTGATCTCGGTTATAGGATGAAATTGGTTGAAATTACTGAAGTATCCAACCTCAGACAAGTCTGCTCCCTGCCAATACCTTCGAGTTTATCAGAAACTAACCGGCTACTCCGCTGCTCTACTAGAAGATAAGGGAGAGTGATTCCCAAATGAATGATGTCTCCAAACAGCGTAGTCACCCAAGCGGTACAGCAACAACGACTGCAGCCACAGTGCTTACATGTCAGCCCCGGTTCCTGCACTGTGAAGCAAAATGGGGCCTTCTTGAAGCCTAGACTGTACCACGGCGCTGTCCGCTATGGCAGGACGCCGGGCTGAGCTCCTGAGTGGAGCTGTTGACAGCGCTACGCTTTCAGATTTCATGAAGAGTCAGTGTGTCATGTGAACACAGTTCCGGCATAAGTGGGCTATATTAATCTGTGTATGCTTCTTTTGCATCCTCTTATTCCTCTTTAATATTTGAATTGACGTTTTGGCTCAATTTATCCATCCCAATGATACATTCATCCACTTGCTTCTGTGTGTGCAAAACTTCTTGACTAAATCCCAATCAATAATGAATGAAAGGTACATGCCAACATTGACATGACAACAGTTGAATGGGCTGGAGTTGAGCTGAATGAATTCATTAAAAATGTCACCATAGGCTATCGCCTAAAAATCATAACAGCTTTAAAAGGGATAGCCTATGCACAATGCAGTTGTATACTTTGGTAAACAGGCCTACACTACATTACAGGAGCCAAAGAGAAAGAATTTAAAATGATCTTTTTATGTTGTATGTGTATTCATGTAACATTTTGTTCCTTGAATGTCAAGGACATTTACATGAAAAGCCTCGACTAAACAATAAGTATTTAATTATTATTATAAAATGATCTTGATCATCTTCCAGAATAAAGTCATATGTTTTAGGATCTGTGGGCCAGCACTGGGTTTATAAACCTGGCTGCCCTAGCTTTAAATTAATTTGTGGGGGGCGGGGGGGGTAAGACAATTTTAGCCTATATTTCAGTGTCGGTGAAAAATCGGTGATCAGTGGCCTGAAAAAACCTGATAGGTGCATCCCTAATAAAACTATTAATGTAAAATACAGTAATGGGCTACCGTACAGGAGTTGGAGTGGGACACAATGGATAACAATGTCACGACACCATGGAGGAGGAAGCAAACACGAACAGGGGGAATAAGTGTTCAATGGATGCAGTTGAATATCGATTTAAAAACCAAGGCTATTCAACTATTTACTTTAAATTGCCTTTGAGTAAATTAGTATACGTGAAAAACGGGGTCCAATCAAAACATGCATATATGTATAACCATACAGAATAATTGCACACTAGCATGAAACATCCTCAAATCCAATTATTAGAACATGCAAACTCACCATTTAATGGTTTAAAAAAACACGCCGATTGCTTGAGGTGATTTGTCTATACCAAGGCAAATACACACAGCAAACGCCTTGTGGGCTACGTGTTTAGTTGTGCTCCATTGTCATTACACGAATGGGCGCCGGGTCATCTACGACCACGCGTGTATCGAAGACGGACTGAAAATTAAGCAAACTGTACCGGACCTCAACTTCTAATAAAAAAAAATAATAATCAGGAGAGTGGAGGCCGTGTCATCTCCATGTGTCCCGGCTGCATGTGTTAAAGAGGACCGAGCGACGGGCTTCAAAGTGACCCAGACGGCACGGCACGTGTTTGCGATGCATCGCTCCGCCGTGTTGTTCAACTTCCTGGTCCGTCTGACTCATGTAGTTTCTCTTTGGTGTCTCGGGGTTAGCAAGCTAATGTACAAGTGGCGTTGAGGGCGGCCACAGCGCAGCCACGCATGTAGAAAATAATCGTGTTTACCAACATCTAGCGAAGCTTTGCCACCACGCAATTATGTTGGTTTTTGTAAACCGAGGCCAAGTCACGTCCATAACCATTAAACTTGGCCCAAAACGCATGGGCTTAGTTAGCCACGCTAGTCGGGTTACCGAAGGGCGACTGTGTTCAAAACACACCAGCGCCTATGAGATGACAGTATAGCCCGGCTAGCCTAGCAGCCACGGACACCACGGGCTTTTAAACTACACGAACACCTCCGAGTTATACGAGGAGCCACTTTGTCAGCGGCTATGACAACTTTGTTTTCAGCACAGACACCCAAGTTTCCATTATTCCCTTTATTGTACATTTGTTTTTCAAACCATTAACGTTAGCTATTGACTTAACAACACTGTTGCCAGGAAACGGCACTTAAATACACTTCGATCCCGCCGCCAGGCTCGTTAGATTAACCAGCCGCCGTTGTTGCTGTTGTTGTGTTGTTTAATAAGTCACACATGTTATACGCGATGTACGCCACGTACATGCAGTATACGGGGTTTATAGAATCGGGAGCCAGTCAGGCGGTCAATTTCTCCATCTACATCTTAAAAAAATAAAATCCGACACAGGTCACGGTCCATCCGTGCTCGCCAACCAACCCGCCCCGTCTCTATCTAATCTATCTCCCACGGTGTTTAGATTTATTGTTGTTGTTGTTGTTGACGACGACAGCGCCTCGGCACCGTGTGACGCTATGAGCCAAGCTAGCGGGTTAGCCGCCACCGTTGACGGGGAAGACGTGTCGCCCCCGCCACCCAACCAACGGTCGACGTTACAAGCGACCTACTAACTTGACATAAACACATTTCCGGATGTGTGTGTATGTACATATATAATATATATATATATATATAAATATATACGCAGTACGGCCACGATCACACCGCAGACGGAGGACATGTTTGTGTCGTTTATTCTGTGTGCTCTCGTGAAGTCAGTGTAAACCAACTCACTTGACGGGGCTCGGCCAGCGTGTGGCTTAACGCAGTAGCAATAGCAGCAGCAGCTCGTCGTCCTCTCCGCTCCGTCTCCGCTCCTGACTGCTGCTCACCTCACCGCCATCTTTTATCAAACGCTTAGCCGCATGCTGGTCACGTGACGTCGAGCCCGGCGGCCTTCGCGCTCTTCGCGATAAAATTCGTCGCGCGGCCGAGCGACGGGAGCGGACTGCGCGGCGGCGTCGGCGGGCTCTCGGTCGACGGGCCGCCGCCGCCGACGAGCAGACAGTCGACGACACCGGCGACATGTAAACATTTTTAACGGCGTAAAGATAGCACAGACGGCGAAGCTAATTCAAAGTCACGTGACTCCGAGAGAGGATTCTGCGGGAAGTGACGACGGCGCGAAGCTCCGCCTTCTCCGCGCGGCTCCTTCCGCTTCTCGGATCGTTTCTGTCATGAGCTGTTTGTGCCAAATAAATGTAAAATGCACATTTATATAATCATAAACGTCACCATGACAGTGCATTATTAGGTTGTCTCACCATTTATGTGCACGGCGTGACATCCTTGTATTTAAACATCTACTAATCAACTGAACACACTTACAAATGTATTGATATATATATAGAACGGCGTAAATATATCTGTATATATATATATATCCCTACTTTTAATTAATTGCAACCTATATTCTTGTTCATTCCGTGAACAAAAAACACAGTTGACCAAAATGTGTTGATGTGATGATGATGATGATGTGAAGACACCTCACTCTCAGTCTCCTCCACCGATCCACACTAGTCACACATCTTTCCTTATCTTCTTTATCTATGTTCACGTGGTGGATGGGGGACATTTCAAGTCAGTTTCATCATGTATTGTTTCCCATGTGCTCCATCCACATGTGTTACTTTGGTGACGCTAAACTACACGACCACTAGAGGGAGGGAGGAACACCCCCCCCCCCCCCGCCTCCGCCCCTGGTGTATGTGTAACATGGCGGAGGGCTGCGGTGGCTGCCTCAGGCTCGGATCGGCACTTTTAAAACACATATTGGACACGTCGAGGTCGGGATTGTTGTTCCAGAATGCACGATGATGCACGTGTGACGAATACGACAAGGCGAGCCAGTGACGGACACGATCACTTCAATAGCGACAGTAATACAAAGTGCACACACTAACCAGGACAACGAGAACAAGTCGGACATGGACGGGGTAAGTTCATTTTGCTTTGGATCGCGGGATTAAACTAAAGTAGGCCTACATTCTACGTTGTTTTCCTCTGGAAAAATAGATGTTCAGGCGGCGATGGGACGCCTCTATGTGTTGATCATGACCCAGATGAGTTTTTTTTGGCCTGCGTGTGTCTGTCTGCCATGGATCAACCGAGCCAGGGTGTAATTGAATGGGACAGTCGGGACGCACTGGTGTTATACACCCGTGTTTATATCGGCACAGTTGGGAGACGGCGTATAACATGGTTATTATGGTTATTATGAATGCCCGGGACCTCTCATCCCGACATCATGCGTCGGAGGACATTTATTTTAAGACCACCACGACCACCACCACCACCACCACCAGCAGCAGACAGACCAGACTGGAGGCCTGTAGCAGGTCATCATGATAGACGGTGGGCGTGTTGGAGCGAGATGTCACCCACCTCACTCTGGGATGTGTCACTGTGGTCGAAGTTTATTATAACAACATCTTTATTTGCGGTTGAAGGCCGATTAGGGCTAGAACAACACAAACAACACATTCAACTGTTAATAAACTGTTCATATTACTACCCAACATCATGTGGAATACTCTCGATATCATGTGCAATATTTCTTCCCATCATCATGTGCAATATCATGTGCAATACTTCCTCTTACCATTATTATTGTTACCCTTTTATTACACTTCAATTATTGCCAAAATGTTTTTGCTGACTGAATATGTTGTCTTACCTATATTTTTATACTTCACCTATATTTGTATACTTATCCTAGGACTTAGGCTTACTGTAAATTTGTAAATCTGTTATTTTACTTGTATTATTCCACTGTTTATTTCTCTATTGTTTTATTCTATTGCTATGCAACCTGGCACAATAATTTCCTTCAGGATTCATAAAGTTCTATCTTATCTTATCTTAACACGTTTCGTCGAGGTTTGTAACAAACTAACTAGAAAGCTGCAGTGGTCTTTGTTTGTCTGTGACATGTTTATAACTCAATACAGCTTATACCTCTGCCTTCAGATTTATTACATTTGTTGTTTCCTATTTATGATTGTTATTGTTGTGTCTTTATTTTTTAGCTGCTTTGTTCATAAATTACATCAATTACTGTCAACCTTAAGCATTAAACTCAATACTAGGGTTTGCATGTCATCACAATACTATACATAGGCCTATTTAATTAGTATAAAACAATGTACCTTTACAATGTGATTTGGCTTTGTTTGTATCAAGCTTGCCTAGTGACGTTTAAAAGCTTTGAAAGCTGTATATGACATGTTGTTTCTGCTCTCTTGTGTTTGCAGGACATTTTGTGTAACAGTCACTCCATCACGCTTCTAAGCTGTAACAACTCCAGATCTCCCGGACAAAAGGATGAGGATGGTGAGTGGTTCAGTCTTCCGCCCTGTGTATCTGATTGCTTGTCTTGGTGAAGCTCATTGATTCGATGAACCACAACGCAACACTTTTAATGTAGTGTTATTACTCATCATATCCTCAACCAAAGCATGGAAAGTATTCATAAAGATTCATAAAGAAATGTTCATAAAGATTCTCAAGAAACTGTATGATATGTATATGATTATTGATATGTATATGAACATTACCAGAGGAAAGATAAAATAAGAACTTTATTAAGAATTTCATTAATCCCCTGGGTGTGGAGTGGGGGGGGACAGCAATACACCCTCTTTATTTACTTGAATACATTTTGCAATCATGAATAGTGGGCAGGATTCCAACACATAGTCCCCTGAGGTTTCACACCTTATCAACCATCTTACCTTAACCTTACCAAGCAATACGTTTAGGGTTTTTTTCTTTACCTTTTAAACTCTTTCACAAGTCTCCCATGCAACTTTTAAACTCTGTGTTCGATCCTCTCCAGGACTGAGGCTGACCTCGAAGAAGAGGGCGTGTTCCCCGCGGTGGTCGGAGGAGCCTGCCCTGCACCACCTCCAGCACCACCAGCACCACGCCTGTCCTCCCACGGAGAGATCGCTTCCCCTGGGCTACAGCAACTCCCACATCCCCCTCCACAACAACAACAACACCTCCACCCTCTCCATCACCACCACCACCAGCACCACCAGCACCGTCAACACTAACCACACCCCCTGGCAGAGGAGAGTGGCCAGGCACAAGGTCAGGGGGAAGAAATCCACACTGAGGCTGTAAGTCAATAATCATAATTTTTTAAAACATACATTTTGGTAAATCTCTTTTCATCGCCTTTCTCTATTCTTGTCTTTACTTTTTTCGCCGTTAGTACCCTAATTTCTTCTTCTCTGGGATTAATATCATCTTATCTTATTAGTCATCGTGTATTTTTATTTCTGGGTGCCTCTCATGTTAAAATAAGTTAATAAATAGATAAATAAATGAATCAATAAATAAATAAACAGGACAATGAAGAAAACTGTAAACAACAGGACCACAGGACAGGTTTTGAATGGAAACAAATGGGGTTTGATGGGAGATTTAAAAGCAGTGACAGCGGGTGAAGGCCGATGGTTGTGTGTGTGTGTGTGTGTGTGTGTGTGTGTGTGTGTGTGTGTGTGTGTGTGTGTGTGTGTCAGTCACCTGTGTTTTATCTTTTTGCTCAAAGTATTTGTTATTCAAACAGTTGAATGGCACACAAAGGGTGACCCCGTACACACACATACACGGACACACACACACACACACACACACACACAGGAATGAATTGTAAAACTTGAGTGATTACTGTTAAACATTAAAGATGCCCTAGCCATTTGCTTTCATTCTCTTCACTCCCATCTCTCTGTCTGTCTCTGTCTCTCTCTGTGGGCCCATAGTGTGTAATGTAGTTGATAGGTAGGCCCTGTGTTGTTTTAGGGTCCAGTGTGAACAGTCAATCACTTTGACACCCGCTTGCCCAACGGTTGGATCCGTTGCATGTCAATCAAAAGGCTCATACATGTGACATATTAGTGACTCATGTCCTCTTTCTTGTAACAGAGAGGATAAGAATTCCCAAAACCGCAAAGTAACAGACTACTTCCCCATACGACGCAGTTCACGGAAAAGCAAAGCAGAGCTCAAGGTGCGATGAATCTTGCAATATGAAATATGGATTTATGTACAGTAATACACAACTGTGTTGTACCTGTTAAACGTTTGAATATTTGTCATTATAGATTGCATTACAGATTTGTGATTTCTGTGGGTGTGTGCATGGCCATGTATGTGTATGTATTTGCACGCACTCGGGTGTGCAAATGTGGGTGTGTGTGCATGGGTGTATTTGTATGCATTGGTGTGTGTGTGTGTGTGTGTGTATATGTGGGTGCGCACATATGGGTGTGTTTGTACGCATGGCATGTGTATGTGTGTGTGTGTGTGTGTGTGTGTGTGTAGACTTAAAGTAATCTGTGTTGTTCTAACATCGTTTTAATTCTGCGTCACGTTTCACGGGCAGTGTGAGGAGAAAAAGCACATCGACGACCTCATCACAAACGGTATTGAAGAAGGGATGGAGGTACGTTGTGTTTATTTAGTTTCACGTCGACGCACAACATAAATAATGTTGCTGCTGCTGAAACTACGCTGTGTATTCCTCCCCATGGATGCTGGGAATACTGAATGAAGCATAACTGAGGAACAGTCAAATTCCCTGTTGTCTGGGAATCTCCTTAACAACGTTATAGCGTCACGGCCTGTCTGCACGTCAGGGAAACAAATACTCCTGTTCTTCCGTTCTTCTTGTCGCCATTCCCAGTTGTATTGTTTCTATGTTATTCCCGACTGAAAGTATATAAAGTGTATATAGCGGGAGTCATGGTGATGTTAAATGAGGTCGACTCCCAGCCCATAGGTTCCGAGTTCGATTCCCATCTGCCACAGTCTACCTGTAGGCGTCCTTATCTGTAGGGAGAGATGACCCCTCGGCTAACCGGCACCTTATGACGCCATATATCTGAATTCACCGCAGGTCGTCATGGATAAAAGCGAAATGCTGAAGGACTAAATAGCAGTGACTTGTATCACCATTGTGACCCGTGCTGTGCTGTGCTGTGTTGTGTTGTGTGGTGGTGGTTACGGTGACGGTGCTGCTCCAGGTGCAGCAGATCACGGAGAAGGGCCGGGGCGTGTTCGCCACCCGGGACTTCCAGAAGGGGGAGTACGTGGTGGAGTACCACGGAGACCTGCTCCTCATCCCCGACGCCAAGAGGAGGGAGGCGGAGTACGCCCAGAACCCCGCCACCGGCTGCTACATGTACTACTTCCAGTACCTCGACAAGACCTACTGGTAACATGCCGACACCGAAATATTCTTAATATTCTTTATATCATGTGCAATACTTCCATTTACCATTATTATTATTACCGTTTTAGTACACTTCAATTTATGCCAAATTGTTTTTGCAGACTTAATATCCTATCTTACCCATATCTTTATACTTTTCCTAGGACTTAGACTTACTGTACATTTTTAAATCTGTTATTTTATTTGATTATTCTACTGTTTATTTCTCTATTGTTTTATTCTATTGCTATGCAACGTGGCACAAGAATCTCCTTCAGGATCAAAGTTCTATCTTATCTTTCCTACTAGTTTTAAAGGTGCAGTTGATCACTTTTTGTATGGAGAGGAATATATTGATATTTTTTAAATTAATACACCCACAGAGCATCTAGAAATGTGCAGAATAAAAGTATCACATTCCCCGCAAAAAAAATACTCTGACAGTGAATTTGTACGCGTCCATCATTATGTTTTTGTTCATCTCTGCATGGTGTCTGTCATCAGCATGAAGAAGGGGGAGTGCGACACATAGTGGCTGAATGTTGTCAGTGTTACAAAAGTTATCATTGCGTCTGAGCACTTTGGTAACAGGTCACAAGATTGTAAGTCTGTTGTAAATAAACATAGGTTTTGCATAGTTTTTCGCAATTTCGCTCAACTTAGCTGGTTTTGTTGGTCGTCGAGCCTGTATATCCTCTCCTTATTTGCCAACATCAGGGGCATGGTGGTAACGTTAGTGTCACTATGCTAACTAAGTCAAAGTAAAAATGTTTACGACAAGGCTACTTTAGGACCTGCCAGATTAGAAAGAAATTTGACAGCTACTGTAAACATAGTGTACAAGACATGAGACGCGTATGACAGCTAGGTCTGGGACAGTGAGGAAATGGCACTACATTAGAAGCCTAGGTAGCTCAGACTGTGCCGATTACATCAATAAATTAGTTCTCAGTAATGGTGAGAAATTACCAGATCCCTTCGCTATTCCAGACCACGAATGGATTTTAGATATGTTGCCTTCATTAGATTTTAAATTGAAACACATTGTCAGTTCATGCATCAAGAACTCCCAACTGATGAGAAAATAAAGTATCCAATCACACGTTAGAAGATTTTTGTCATATGATATATATCCTCATCATCTCTCCTTTGGAGCTTGGCTCTGCTGCTAAATATACTGGGACAAGTGCTGCTTTCTGCCCCCGACCTGCGCACACGTCTCTGTGATGACGTTGCACAGAAACCCGTCTATATTATCGTCCCTATTCCATCTCATGTTAATCAGCGTTTTACTTTTCCTCAGCGTGGACGCCACGAAGGAGACGGGGCGCATGGGCCGGCTGCTCAACCACATGAGGGAAGGGTGCATGGCGGGAAACCTGCCAGATCCGAAGCTGCACGACATCAACAGCGTGCCCGCACCTAATCCTGGGTGGCGGCGCGGGGACCTCGACGCCGGCGAGGAGCTGCTTTCCTACGACTTACGGAGACCGCCAGCAACGGAGGTCCATCGCCGCCACGTAGCCCCTGGCTCAAGTACTGATCGATCGGATCGGGAATCGACCGAGAAACGTTGCGCGGAGGTGGATCCCGTCTTTAAAAAAAGGGAAAGTCCGAACATCCGGTATTCCGCGATAGCGACCATAAAAATGCCTTAGTAGAAAATAATTAGTACCTTTTTTTTGTTGAGAAGTTTGGGGGTTGATTATAGTCTACAATGGAGGGAGGGAGGGAGGGAGGGGTGGGCTTGCTTACATTTAGATGAGGTACATTTGCTTTCTACAACCTTTTTATTTAGTATTTTATTTCTGTATGAAAGATGCTAGTTTTTTGCAGCGCTTTTATTTTGTACAGTTAGTTTTTACTACTCTATATCCAATGATCCCAGAGCATGCTGGCAACCAGGTACTTCATGTTAAGCATTTTGTATCCCCCTTCTCTTTAAGTTTATATATTTACTCAGCCTTGAAGCTTTTAATGAAAGTCAAAAAAGAAAAAGTGCAATTCCAGTCCGTTTTCAGCCAGTGAACTGTCACTTTTGACTTTTAGATAGTTAACTGAAATATGTAAGCTCTATACAGTACGTGACAACACTGTCAATTGTTCACTTCTAAATACACTGTCTCAAAGTGTTTAACCGGTGGACAAAAGGTCATTATTACTATCTATTTATTCGAATCACGCATTTGAATCACGCTAGGCATAAATTATGCACAATCATTATTACAATGATTATAGAGCTTCTCTTTACATGGTTTTCTTTCTTTCTTTTTTGTAGAAACAAATGACATCTCAATCAAGTCCATACATATATGGCTTAAATGTATTATTTAGAAGACTTTATTATTTTGATTAATTGGTGATTCTTCTTTTAATGATTTTAATGATTTTAATTGATCACTTAACGTGCATAATTGTATTCTCAAGCAATATCAATGCCTACAGAACCAACGGTTTTTCCTTCTTCCTACTTCCAACCGTTCGTTGTTTTTGGATTTGCATTGAAACCCTTGTTGGTGTTTTATATTTAAAGTCACATATCCATCTCACAGGTGGCCATAAGTACTGAAGTAGCAAGTAGTAAGTAGACACACACATTTCCCCTTCCCATCAGTACACCTGTACTCAAATAGCTGGCTTGGATCGCTCCTGTGTGTTTTACATTCATACAGACATCCTTTGCCATCTTGGTTTGTATCGGACGCTATTTGGATTTTGGGGAAATCCTCAGCCAATTTTAATATCCTGGATTCTCTTGGTGTTATAATTCAGTTAGTTAGCATTTTTGGATTATCTCTAACGAAATGTGTTAAGAATTTCCACATTCAGTAATATTTACATTTTAGTCAAATCCTAGTCATTTCATGTTCAAAGATTCCAAGAATGCTGACTGGTATTACAAGATATATACTGACTTAATTATTTTTTTATAACACAAAATGTAATTACTTAGTTTCGTCTACTCTCCCTACTTAACTAACACATTATTTTTTTTCAAATGTTTTTTTTTTTTTTACATATAATATATTTTGTCTCGTCTTAAAAACACTGTTACAGTTTGCATCCATTAAACTTGTGTATAATATGCAATAATGACATTGGGGTGGAACGCGTGGGGGTGATAAAAAATTGGCTGTGTTAAAATGAATCTAAATAAAAATGTTTTATGCCAAACAAGATGTAAGTATTTCATGTAGAGCATTTTGATGGGATACCCTTCTGTTGCCCTTAAAAATGTTGGAAGATGATTTTTTATGTTTATGTTATGGGACAGTTATCTCTTCTGTTATCTCTGCCATTAGTCTGGTTTGTTGACTAGGTTTCATGGTTCTAATGTTGTTTTGAAGTGTACAGTAAGTATACGAAGGAAACATGTCACTAAGTAGGGAACATTTTCGCCATTTATCACCAACTACTAACTCCTAACTAATTTTGGGAGCTCACAACATTCATCATTATTTACATATTCACAATGACTCACTCAATATTCTTATTTTATTGCATACACATGAAACTGGGCAGCCTAACGAGCAAGATTTCCTCAAATGTCCATATAGCTTTCAGTATGTATGTATTTAACAATGATTCACATAGTGATGTACTGGTTGTTAAACATTAAATTAGATCATATTATTATGGGCCTGATAGGGAATCATGTTTTTAAACAATATCAACTGAGATACCAAATCTAGTCTACCAAAGTGAGAGCATCAGGCTGCTAGGCTCATTTGTAAGGTATGTTTTTAAATTAAAATGTGATTCTTTTAATACAATATGTTCTTAAAATCTGCCAAGTTCCAGGTTGCTGGTGCGAGAGGGGGGCATACTGACCTCAGAACACAATTTAAAATAAATATATAGGGCACCATACTTCTGTCATACAAAAATGTTAATGTAAAATATAATTATCAGAAAAAATAAAAAACCCAATTCATTGTCATTCATTTTCAGGGTGTGAAAAATGTACATGGAAGAATTATTTTATGTAAATTCTGTTTTAAATATTATTCTGTTTTAAATATTGCTAGTCGTTGACATGATATTATAAACCCTGTTTATATGTGTGTGTTGGTTGTTTTGTTTTTTTTACAAAATTACTAATTGCTGTTATAAAAAGAAAATGTGTCCTCATTGGACAGAAAATTGTAATATCCAATTTCATCATGAAAACTATTGCTCTGAATAATCTGAGCAACAAAACATGCGTTGTAATGGCACAGTGTAGCATAGCAAATGATTATCGCAACCTAATGCTGGAATTACTTTCGGTAGATGTTCGGACAAAATAAATAAATTCTTCGTTTACATGCCAGTGGCCCTCTAGTCGCAAGCAGAACACAACAATGCCTTTTAGTGATGATATGAAGTCCTTTGTGTTTCGGGGGGCCCATATTAAGGCTTCATGAAGCCTTAAAGGGGACATATTATGCCACCAGGTGTGAGTGTGATTAGCCACTGCAAGCCGTTTCACAATTACCGTCTAGTGACATCACAAGTGGGAGTGTCCACCTAGATGTATGCTGACTAAATCAGTTTACCTGTTGGTACAGTCCACTGGGTAGGCTGGTAGAGTGATCTAGTAATCATACATCTAGTAGTCGTCACATTGTGAAATGGCTTGCAATGGCTAATCACACCTGGTCGTATAATATGTCCCCTTTAATTCACCTATAGCGGCCCCCCACCCAGCTTGCCTTTAGAGCCAAGATGGCCACTCGCATTCAGTTCCCCGACCCAGCTTGCCTTTAGAGCCAAGATGGCCGCTATAAGTGAATAAGGCCCATGGGGTCTTATTCATGTTGTACTATATGTGCTGCAGAGCCTCCTGGGCCTGTTCCGTGTATGCGTCTCCTGGCCCCGCCCACGGCCCAACACCGATGCTAACACCGCCGCCGTCAAAATGTCCGCCGCGCCGCTGCTTGTCACGCGAGAAGAAGCTAAACCTGCGGAGAAAGGAGACACGAGGGAAAGGACAAAGAGAAGTTAGGTTTCCTAAATTATCTCTTCAAATTATACAGAGATATACTGAATTGATTGTGGTGATTTATGTGGGGGTTTGTTGGTGAATTTGTTACGAAATTATGATTCTGAAAATGATTTTTATATTTTCATAGCTTTTGTTACATAATATCAGTTCTTTTAAGATTTAATTTCATATTAATCCTATGTTTTCTGTACAACTAATGGCATTATATTAGAAACAGAACAAAAGATATTGACTACTTATTAGAATCCTTCATGGCTAATTTTAGTGTATTATTCTCAGAAGGTAAGCATGTAAGCTTAGACAGGCAATCAGGAAGCTTGTGGTATTTTATTTAACTCGTCTCGTGTCTGTTTCCCCTTGTATATTTTATCTGGTGTTCCTTCTTTTTATTTATTTGTTAACTGTGAAGCACTTTGTGACTGGTGTCTGTGAAAGGTGCTACATAAATAAACTTGCTTGCTTGCTTTATGTTAGAAAGTTGGCCATTATATCAGTAGCTTGTAAGCTAAGCACATGTTGTCTATGTTAAGAGAGATGATGAGTGTATCAGTGAGGGACACAGACTGGACAGGGCATGAACGGCCTTCACGTGTGTATTCTGATTGGCCGTTGTCCCATGCTTGATTCTAAAAGTCCCCAACAAGCGAGCCAATCATAATTACGAGAGGAAGAGAGAAGCCGATGATGCCGAATTAAGATACGCAAGCAATGCAATGCAGGCGGTTAGTGATAGACACAGAGGCCAACCAATGGGCACGGTCGTACAAGAGACATGAGGCGTCTGATTGGCTGTAAAGTGGGATCGTCCGGGATTAAACCCGCCGCCACCATCGGCATAATAGCGGTGAAGATCCTGTTGCGACACACGGAGAGGCAAGGGTAGAAAGACACACACACACACACACAGACATGAGAAAGAGGGAAAAAGGGCTAACATCTACTATCCCCATAAATTTACATTCATATCTCGATAACGATATACAGTATATATATATATATATCACGATACAGCACGTTTTCTGGTCATTCAAGATATAAATATTATATAAAATAACCACAGTGTAAAGCCTATTTTTTTCTACTGTACACAATGAGATCAGTAATGTGGATATAATGACTAAATGGTTACAGGCAAATAATAGAACAGCTAGAACAGTCTGCTAAGTTCAGAGAATTACATCACTTTACTGTAATGCAGCCTTTAACACCAGGAAAAGACACGATATATAACAATATCCAAAATGGTATCAAGTCTCATATCATGATATCGATATAATGTGACCCAGCCCGACCATAAAGTCCTGTCTTGTTGATTTCCACCCCTGCTCTTAAAATAAATGCAGTAAATAAAGATGCTCCTTCTGTAAGCGACATCTTGGCCCATTTTAAGTGGACACACACACACACACACACACACACACACACAAGGAATGACTTCTACACAGAGTTAAAGGTTTTGGTGCCAACTATCACCACTGACACAACAGCAGGGAAGTTGGTTAGCAGGCGGTGGTTCAAAAGGCTGTGTCCAAATGACTGACACACACACACACACACACACACACACACACACACGAGAAGATCATCCAAGGATGTGCGACCCTAACGCTGGTGGTTGATGCCTAAACGATGTTGCCCCACTGTCTTATGAATGTACTCATGCCCACACAAGCATTGGTAAGGTCGGATAAACGTTTCCATGAAAGTTGTGAAGACCCATCACCTTTTACTGTTTAACCGCTTAGAAACACACAAGCGCCTATTGTGAAAATGAATTGTGAACTACTCTCGAATGCAATAACCCCCCAACTCCAAAACGGTAGGGAAGCAAGTAGAGGTGCACCAGCACAAGATACATACAGAGGGATCATTGGGCAATAGCGTCTTATGAGGTTATTGTGTGCGTGGCTGCAAAATGCGTTTGAGCGCGAGATAAGTGCAGTTTGGACATCCATGCCTCTCGCGACTAAACGCTTGGTGTTTGATGCCTAAACCGATGTTGCCCCACTGTCTTATGATGTACTCATGCCCACACAAGCATTGGTAAGGTCGGATAAACGTTTCCATGAAAGTTGTGAAGACCCATCACCTTTTACTGTTTAACCGCTTAGAAACACACAAGCGCCTATTGTGAAAATGAATTGTGAACTACTCTCGAATGCAATAACCCCCCAACTCCAAAACGGTAGGGAAGCAAGTAGAGGTGCACCAGCACAAGATACATACAGAGGGATCATTGGGCAATAGCGTCTTATGAGGTTATTGTGTGCGTGGCTGCAAAATGCGTTTGAGCGCGAGATAAGTGCAGTTTGGACATCCATGCCTCTCGCGACTAAACGCTTGGTGTTTGATGCCTAAACCGATGTTGCCCCACTGTCTTATGATGTACTCATGCCCACACAAGCATTGGTAAGGTCGGATAAACGTTTCCATGAAAGTTGTGAAGACCCATCACCTTTTACTGTTTAACCGCTTAGAAACACACAAGCGCCTATTGTGAAAATGAATTGTGAACTACTCTCGAATGCAATAACCCCCCAACTCCAAAACGGTAGGGAAGCAAGTAGAGGTGCACCAGCACAAGATACATACAGAGGGATCATTGGGCAATAGCGTCTTATGAGGTTATTGTGTGCGTGGCTGCAAAATGCGTTTGAGCGCGAGATAAGTGCAGTTTGGACATCCATGCCTCTCGCGACTAAACGCTTGGTGTTTGATGCCTAAACCGATGTTGCCCCACTGTCTTATGATGTACTCATGCCCACACAAGCATTGGTAAGGTCGGATAAACGTTTCCATGAAAGTTGTGAAGACCCATCACCTTTTACTGTTTAACCGCTTAGAAACACACAAGCGCCTATTGTGAAAATGAATTGTGAACTACTCTCGAATGCAATAACCCCCCAACTCCAAAACGGTAGGGAAGCAAGTAGAGGTGCACCAGCACAAGATACATACAGAGGGATCATTGGGCAATAGCGTCTTATGAGGTTATTGTGTGCGTGGCTGCAAAATGCGTTTGAGCGCGAGATAAGTGCAGTTTGGACATCCATGCCTCTCGCGACTAAACGCTTGGTGTTTGATGCCTAAACCGATGTTGCCCCACTGTCTTATGATGTACTCATGCCCACACAAGCATTGGTAAGGTCGGATAAACGTTTCCATGAAAGTTGTGAAGACCCATCACCTTTTACTGTTTAACCGCTTAGAAACACACAAGCGCCTATTGTGAAAATGAATTGTGAACTACTCTCGAATGCAATAACCCCCCAACTCCAAAACGGTAGGGAAGCAAGTAGAGGTGCACCAGCACAAGATACATACAGAGGGATCATTGGGCAATAGCGTCTTATGAGGTTATTGTGTGCGTGGCTGCAAAATGCGTTTGAGCGCGAGATAAGTGCAGTTTGGACATCCATGCCTCTCGCGACTAAACGCTTGGTGTTTGATGCCTAAACCGATGTTGCCCCACTGTCTTATGATGTACTCATGCCCACACAAGCATTGGTAAGGTCGGATAAACGTTTCCATGAAAGTTGTGAAGACCCATCACCTTTTACTGTTTAACCGCTTAGAAACACACAAGCGCCTATTGTGAAAATGAATTGTGAACTACTCTCGAATGCAATAACCCCCCAACTCCAAAACGGTAGGGAAGCAAGTAGAGGTGCACCAGCACAAGATACATACAGAGGGATCATTGGGCAATAGCCGTCTTATGAGGTTTATTGTGTGGCGTGGCTGGCAAAATGCGTTTGAAGCGCGGAGATAAGGTGCAGTTTGGACATCCACTGCCTCTCGGCAGACTAAAGGCGCTTGGTGTTTGATGGGCCTAAGACCGATGTTGCCCCACTGTCTTATGATGTACTCAATCGCCCACACAAGCATTGGTAAAGGGCGGAATAAACGTTTCCACTGAAAGTTGTGAAGGGACGCCATCAACCGTTTTAACTGTTTATAAAACCGGCTGTAGAAACACGACAAGCGGCCTATTGTGAAAATTAGATTGTAGAACCTAACTCTCTGATGCAATAGACCCCCCCAACTCCAAAAACGGTAGGCCAAGTAAGTCAGGTGCCCAGCACAGATACATACAGAGGGATGATTGTGGGCTTAATAGCGTCTTATGAGGTTATTGTGTGCGTGGCTGCAGAAATGCGTTTGAGCGCGAGATAAGTGCAGTTTGGACATCCGATAGCCTCTCGCGACTAAACGCTTGGTGTTTGATGCGCTAAACCGATGTTGCCCCCACTGTCTTATGATGTACTCCATGGCCACACGACAGCATTGGGTAAGCGTCGGATAAAACGTTTCCATGAAAGTTGTGGAAGACGGCCTCACTTGTTACTGTTTAACCCGCTTAGAAAACACACAGCGCCCTATTTGGTGAAAGATGAATGTGAACTACTCTCGAAGTGCAATAACCCCCAAGCTCCAAAACCGGTAGGGAAGCAAGTAGAGGTGCAGCCAGCACAAGATACGATACAGAGGGATCATTGGGCAATAGCGTCCTTATGAGGTTTATTTAGTGGCGTGGCTGGCAAAATGGTCTTGAGCGCCGAGATAAGTGCCTAGTTCTTGACATCCATGCCTCTGGCGACTAAACGCTTGGCCCACTGTCTTATGATGTACTCATGCCCACACAAGACGGATAAACGTTTCCATGAAATGGATGTCTCGAGGCCTAACCACCGTCTGTTTTCTTCCTCCGAACCAAAACACAACAGCCACCCATCGGTCTTCAATTGAATGCAGTCATTTGGTTAGTCCAGTCCAATAGAGTAGTAGTGCCCAAGCCAACACAAAAGCAGATTGGGTAAGAGAGTGTGATAATGAACGTATTTCCAAAAACTTGCAAGACGGTGAAAGAAACCCTATGAATCACCTCGATATCGGTAACACATGTATTAAACACTCCGTCTCTATTAAATGAAAACTTAGCCCAAGCACATGTACCGCAGCCTATTGTGAAATACAAGGTTGGCAATTGATTGGAATACTAACATTCGCTCTCGGATATCTTGCAAAGCACACCTCCAACCACAAAGAGTACTTCCCAAACACCTGAGTAACGAGCAAAGACAAGATACAGACTGATACGAAAGGCTGACCAAAGACACAACAACACTACCATAACAGACGGAGACGTAAAATAAACTATGGACCTAAATAGCTTTTGAGGCACGGGTTGTAATATTGTGTGCGGAGCTGCTGAGAAAAATGGCGATTATAAAGAGCACGTCGTTTCAAAGCAGCATGAAGAGAGGTCAGGAGCTGATACGTTCGCGACCTCCAACTATTGGTTAGACCTGTCTCGACAGGGACTACAAAAAACGTCTTGGTGTTCTGTGTTAAAAGTAGACCTATGAAAAAAAAACCCGATGTGCCTGTCCGACAATGTCTGCTTTTTCACTTTTATTGGTATGTTACCCAACCATGTCCTCCTCAAAACTGTATGTCCTAGAGGCCTTTCACAATGATTCGCTAGTCCCCACACACAGCCCATCTGGCGGTAAATGAGCCCTGCTCGAGCCAAATCAAAGACCCATGTGTGTTTCAGACATGAAGCTTGGTGAAAGCACCTAAATGCCAAAAATCCGTGTTGTTCCCTGAGTTTAACACATGTTGAATCCGCCTCCGAATTAAGAAGCAATACAGCCGAACGCCGAGCGATTTTGTGAAAAACTGAAAGATCTGCTGAAATCCCTCCTCCCATCCGCAATATGCACACACCAAAAGTAGACTCCACCATGTCATCCAACCCTCCAAAACGGTTAGGAAGTAAGACGGTTGCATCACGACTCGCAACACAAGAGAATACTATCACAGAGAGATCCGATTGGGCAATCTCAGCGTTCTTTCAGTAGAGGTTTTATTTGTGTGCTGTGGGGCTGCAAAATGCGTTTGAGGCACGCGAGATAATATGCAGAGGGATTTGGCAACGCATGCTCTTATGAGGTTATTGTGTGCGGTGGCCTGCAAAATGCAGTTTGAAGCGTCGAGATTAAGTGCATTTGTGACATCGCATGCGCTCTCGCCGACTAAGCGCCTATTGGTGTTTGAGTGCGTGGATGCTTGCTGTCATGCGCGGCACACACTGAGCATCTGGTAAGGTCGAGTACGTTTCCAATCGAAAGGGTTTTGTGAAGGGACCACCCAGCATCCATACCTTTACTGTTTCAACCGCTGAGAAACACCACAAAGCCGCCTATTTGGTGGAAAATGATTGCTGAACTACTCTCCGAATGCAATGAAGCCCCCCAACTTCCCAAAACGGTAGGGAAGCCAAGCGTAGAGTGCACCAGGCACAAGATACATACAGAGGGATCATTGGGCGAATCAGCGGTCTTATGAGGTTATTGTGTGCGTGGCCCTTGCCGGCAAAATGCCGTTTGAGCGCGAGATAAGTGGCAGTTGGACATCCATGCCCTCTCGCGTAACTGAATCATCGCTTGGTGTGTTTTATTGCCTAAAACCGATGTTGCTGAGTAATCCCACAGTCTTATGATGCTACTCATGCCCTAAAGAGTAAATAAGCAGCCCTCATCTACATGCAAAATGGCCACAACTATTGGTCAGAGTTAGATCGTGAATTAATTAACTGTTTATTCTCGCATAGATATAGTATGTAGAGTAATAGAAACACCCACATTCAAAACTCTTTTTAAATCATTGGTTTAAACCAGTTTTGAAACACATCAGTCTCGCAGCTACTTGTATGAATAAATATGAAGTTGGTGAAATTAACTCTCACAACAGAATTGCTAATCAATATTCCCAAGCCCTGGGCCAACAATGCAATTTCCCCCTTGTGGAACTCAAATAATCGAGCCCAAAAAAACGGTTAGGAGTATAAAGCGCCAAGTAGAGTAGGGTACATAACCAGCCACAAAAGAATATCAAAATAACAGGAATTGAGGTAATACCATCATCTCTATCATATCATAATGTATTTATTGATGTACCATTCATTAAAGTATAAAGTAATATAGCTCTCAGATAAATGTAGTGGAGTAAAAAGCACAATATTTCCCACTGAGATGTAGTGAAGTAGAAGTATGAAGTAGCAGGAAAAAAAAGTACAAGTCGTCAGATTTGTACTCTTAAGTACAGTGCTTGAGTAAATGTCCTTGGTGACTTTCCACCACTGTGTGCTACCTCTTGTAGTAGGCCAGCTCCTCCTGCAGCACGAAGACTTTGGCCTTGAGCTCGTTCCTCTCGTGCAGCACGTCCCTCAGCTCCTGCAGTGTGAAGCGCGGGCGGCCGGGGTCCTTCTGGTCCACGCCGCCCGCCTCCTCCTCCCCCTGCGCCTCCTGCAGGGACACAGAGCAACATGCCAAGGAGGGAAGGAAGGAAGGAAGGAAGGAAGGAAGGAAGGAAGGAAGCGGATGGATGGATGGATGGATGGAGGAGAGGAGGGGTGGCGGCGAGGAGGGATGGGGGCAGGGGGAGAAAGCATGGAAGTGAGGCATAGAAGGAAGGAAGGAAATGAGGTAGTGAGAAATAGAAGGAAGGAAGGAAGGAAATGAGGTAGTGAGGAATAGAAAGAAGGATGGTAGGCAATGAGGGAAATAGGAATAGAAGGAAAGAAGTAAAGGAAGGGAAAAAAAAGGAAAAGAGGTAATGAGGAACAGAAGGAAGGTAGGGAGGAAGAAAATGAGGAATAGAAGGGAATTAGGAAATTCAGATTAGAAGAACCAAAGAAAATGAGGAATACAAGGAAGGAAGGAAATTAGGTAATGAGGAATAGAACAAAGGTATGAAGGGAGGATGGTAATGTGGAATACAAATAAGGAAATGAGGATATTTGGAAATTAGGAATAGAAGGAAGGAAGGAAATGAGGAGTAGAAGGAAGGAAGAAAATTAGGAATATAAGGAAGGAAGGTAGGATATGAGTAATGATCAAGGAAGGAAGGTAGGAAGGAAGGAAGGAGCAGAGAGAGGATACCTTTGTGAAATATTCGAACACAGCAGGCATGTCCTCATGGTACATCGCCTCCTGGTGGTGAAGGGGTGAACTTGGGGTCAGATACCGTGACCTTTCCCAATGTCTACATAAACGTGCCCTCCCTCCTCTACTGATCACAAATCACTTTGTCTGACAGCAGGTGAACAGATCCACCGTACAGATCTCATTGCATTGCACAAGTGTACAAGCCTGATTTAACAGCACAAATCAGATTTCACAGCTTTTTTTTGTGTGCACACATTGAAATTTACTTTACAAATGGAATTCCATGCACAAATGTGGTTTCACTGTGTTTATACAATTACACAGAACTAATCCAATTTCACTGTCAAGATCTAAGACCGCCGCACTCTTATGAGAATACATACCTCAAAAACATCCCATAAACAGATATTTTTTAATAATGCAGAACAAATTAGCTACCACGATCACTACAGCAACTACACATTCAATGCGTTAAATGAATCCATTAGTCGGTGTCCGGGAAACCATGCAGTTGAAAGGCCAACACTCGGTGAAAAAGACCCTATATTTAGACGAGTCTTTCCACTGGAGACGCTTGAGCCGGTCTGACCCAGTTGGCAGAAGCGGAACACCACGACCACGACACCACAGCCAGGTTAGTTTCTCACACACAGACACACCAACCAAAACCACCATCCTTATTGGTAAGATGAAAAAAACCAAGATGAAGCCAAACACAAAAACAAAGCTTTTGAGGGGCAGGTCGACAAACTACTTACTATTTACCAGTCAGAAAATCAAAATTCTGTATTCTGCATCTCTAAATGTACATTTACATTTAGGGCATTTGGCAGACGCTTTTATCCAAAGCGACTTACAAAGAGTAAATTGTTGGAGACAACAATATATCATCGTTGTGGTAAGAATAGAGCTGTTTTCGAGCATTCATAATTGCAAGGCTAATAGAACGAGTTTCATAATTGCTAGGTTGCCTGCATAATCTGATACTCATGAATCACACACACACACACACACACACACACACACACACACACACACACACACACACACACACACACACACACACCATGCTCTGGGTGACCACAAGTTCTCCTTCTTCAATCATCTATTTCAATGTATTCCATTTGCAATTTTGTGTGTCATTTGAATTGCAATTGAATTCGTCATTAGCCATTAACCTATCAACTCTGAGAACGCTTTTGTTGTCTATAATGTTGTTCTGTATTTATGAGATATTTTAATGATGAGTGATGCCAAAATCTAAAACGAATCTTCATAAATCATCTTTACGTCAGCCAGGGTGGGTTAGTCATAGCATGCAGTGTTTCGAGGCTCTGGGGACGGATTTCGGATGAATGGGCATACCATCACAAAACACCACAAGGTCAGTAGGTCACCATTAGTTAGTTTGTAACATATCATATCATTTACGGTATAAAGGGGTAATTTCACTGTGGAATGAAATCTGATATTAGCCAAGACCCTCAGTATAGTGTAAAGTGTTATCATGTACGGCATTCTATATTTAATTACAAAAGCAATATGCATATTCATATAATATTAATAATAATATGTAGACATATATTAGTTTGACCCAAGGTGGAGTGCCTTCGCTGGCTAAGTATACAAGTATTAATTATTAGATGCATGTGAGATTTGTGTGCGTGTGCACGTGCGTGTACAGGACATTAGAACATACAGGCGTTTGATTCCCGACTCCGGCTGGGGGGTGGATCGTCCGCGCGCTCGAAGATCGGGAGAAGGCGACGGCGACGGGGTCATGACTTCATCCTCAGCCTCCTCGCTGCAAAGAGAGATGACATGGTCACGAGTTAAACGCTTTAAATAGAAACCCACACACACGTGCCGCAGTGTTAGCACACACTCTCGCCGTCGTCATGACGTCAAAGTGCCTCGGAAAACCAACTTCCACATCACAAGAAAAAAAAACGTGACTTGAGTTTAGAGCAGAGTGGAGCGCTCACAAACTGTTTGCCGGCGATAGGCAAAAACTTCTGATTTTACACCCGTTTTCTCTACATCTTTTAGTAACATTGACATGTACATTTCAGGACGCTTTTATCCAAAGTGACTTACCGCTTTGACTTACCGCTTTGTCGCTTTGGACAAAAGTCTGCCAAATGCCCTCAATACAAATGTAACATGAGTCATGTCCTACAGTACAGGACTCTCTCCACCCTTTATTTAGAGTTGGCCCTCAGGGTGGGGCTATAGGACGCCTTGTTGTAGCAGCAGCACCAGAATCAAAGAGGCTGTCTGTAGCCTCTTAAGGCGCCCACAGACCAAGACGACTGCCCGATCGTTGCCAGAAAATGGAGTCTGACGATTAATCTCCCCGACTCGGTCAAAGACTGTCTCCCGACTGTCTCCAAAACAGCAGGCGGCGCTAATCTGTATTGTGGTCCAAAAAAAACGAAAACCGGAAATACCCAGGACCTCTCTCTCGACCAAAAACCACACAGCACACTGTCATCAGTCATTGTTGTCAGCAGAGAGTGAGTAGTCAAGAAGGGATTGTAGTTTGTAATTACTCGCTGAACGAACGGAATACATTTTCATATCTTGCATGTCCACTCCGTGCCATTTAATTTGTCTGGTCTTGCCTCAACACAAGGTATCAACCTACACAATAACACTAACAAAGGCCTGAAAATACACAGGAACACGTATAAACAACTTTTGCTGGTGAATTCGATGGCCAAAAAGAAGTCTTTCTAAACGCGAAAGAGGCAGGCTAACGTCCACACATTGGTTAAGCTCACAGGCTATTTCGATTAAAAGAAAGGTAATGTCGACATGTCTGCTTTTTCACTGTTTATCTGGTATGTTTACCATCCTCACTTCCGGGCTTCACTGATTCGCTAGTCAAGGGATAGCCCTCCACCAATCAGATTGGTCAGACTGAACGACTGGTAGTGGCCGATTACACATGTTGAATCGGCTGAAAAGAATGCCGACGACATTAACGACGGCCGACCTCACCGAACACACCAAAGAGACTCATGTCACCGACCTCTCAAGACTCTCCGACGCCCGATTTTCGGCCCGGTGTGTGGCGGCCTTTTTAGTGGAACAGGAGCATGTGTGTGAGTTTTAGATCAGTTCTGTTCCAGTCTTGACGGTAATCTGCCATTCACTGATTCCTGTTGTGTTATTGATTTTTGAGGTTTATACGTTTTTCTTTGTTTCGTGATTTTTTGAACTGCGGTCACCCCCGGTGGGAGGTGATACAAATGTTTCTACAACATCCGCGTGCAGTGGTGTAAAAAGTACTCAGATCCACACTGTAGAAATACTCTTATGAGTAAAAGCCCTGCATTGAAAATGTTGCTTCAGTAAAAGTATAAAAGTATTACCATCAAAATATACTTAAAGTACCAAAAGTAAAAGCACTCATTATGCAGAATGGCCCATTTCAGATTAATGTAATTATATTATTGGATTATAATTATTCATACATTAATATGTTAATTTGTTCTGAGCATTATTGCATAACACATTTACATTCAGCTGGGCCAATGAATTTCCCCTTGTGGACCAATAATGCCTTATTGATATAATAATATAATAAAAGTATTGATTATACTTTGTACCATTCATTTGCATCTGAAAAGTAAATAAAGGTCTCAGATAAATGTAGTGGAGTAAAAAGCACAATATTTGCCTCTGAGATGTAGTGAAGTAGAAGTATGAAGTAGCAGGAAAAAAAAGTACAAGTCGTCAGATTTGTACTCTTAAGTACAGTGCTTGAGTAAATGTCCTTGGTGACTTTCCACCACTGTGTGCTACCTCTTGTAGTAGGCCAGCTCCTCCTGCAGCACGAAGACTTTGGCCTTGAGCTCGTTCCTCTCGTGCAGCACGTCCCTCAGCTCCTGCAGTGTGAAGCGCGGGCGGCCGGGGTCCTTCTGGTCCACGCCGCCCGCCTCCTCCTCCCCCTGCGCCTCCTGCAGGGACACAGAGCAACATGCCAAGGAGGGAAGGAAGGAAGGAAGGAAGGAAGCGGGGAAGGAACGGATGGATGGATGGATGGATGGAGGAGAGGAGGGTGGAGGCGAGGAGGGATGGGGGCAGGGGGAGAAAGCATGGAAGTGAGGCATAGAAGGAAGGAAGGAAATGAGGTAGTGAGGAATAGAAGGAAGGAAGGAAGGAAATGAGGTAGTGGAGGAATAGAAAGAAGGATGGTAGGCAATGAGGGAAATAGGAATAGAAGGAAAGAAGTAAAGGAAGGGAAAAAAAGGAAAAGAGGTAATGAGGAACAGAAGGAAGGTAGGGAGGAAGAAAATGAGGAATAGAAGGGAATTAGGAAATTCGGATTAGAAGAACGAAGAAAATGAGGATATAAGGAAGGAAGTTAATTAGGTAATGAGGAATAGAACGAAGGTATGAAGGGAGGATGGTAATGTGGAATAAGGAAATGAGGATATTTTGAAATAAGGAATAGAAGGAAGGAAGGAAATGAGGAGTAGAAGGAAGTAAGAAAATTTGGAATATAAGGAAGGAAGGTAGGAAATGAGTAATGATCAAGGAAGGAAGGTAGGAAGGAAGGAAGGAGCAGAGAGAGGATACCTTTGTGAAATATTCGAACACAGCAGGCATGTCCTCATGGTACATCGCCTCCTGGTGGTGAAGGGGTGAACTTGGGGTCAGATACCGTGACCTTTCCCAATGTCTACATAATCCTGCCCTCTCTCCTCTACTGATCACAAATCACTTCTTCTGACAGCAGGTGAACAGATCCACCGTACAGATCTCATTGCATTGCACAAGTGTACAAGCCTGATTTAACAGCACAAATCAGATTTCACAGCTCACGTCTTTTTTTTTGTGTGCACACATTGAAACTTACTTTACAAATGGAATTCCATGCACAAATGTGGTTTCACTGTGTTTACACAATTACACAGAACTAATCCAATTTCACTGTCAAGATCTAAGACCGCCGCACTCTTATGAGAATACATACCTCAAAAACATCCCATAAACAGATATTTTTTAATAATGCAGAACAAATTAGCTACCACGATCACTACAGCAACTACACATTCAATGCGTTAAATGAATCCATTAGTCGGTGTCCGGGAAACCATGCAGTTGAAAGGCCAACACTCGGTGAAAAAGACCCTATATTTAGACGAGTCTTTCCACTGGAGACGCTTGAGCCGGTCTGACCCAGTTGGCAGAAGCGGAACACCACGACCACGACACCACAGCCAGGTTAGTTTCTCACACACAGACACACCAACCAAAACCACCATCCTTATTGGTAAGATGAAAAAAACCAAGATGAAGCCAAACACAAAAACAAAGCTTTTGAGGGGCAGGTCGACAAACTACTTACTATTTACCAGTCAGAAAATCGAAATTCTGTATTCTGCATCTCTAAATGTACATTTACATTTAGGGCATTTGGCAGATGCTTTTATCCAAAGCGACTTACAAAAAATTGTTGGAGACAACAATATATATCGTTGTGGTACATAAAGAATAGAGCTGTTTGAGCATTCATAAGTTGCAAGGCTATTTAGAACGAGTTTCATAATTGCTAGGTTGCCTGCATAAATATCTGGGATAACAGCAGACGTGGTATTCTGAGCACAGTACCAACATCTAGGAACATACAATATATACAGTATATATATATATATATATATATATAATATCTATATAACATAATATACAAAATCTAACAAATATATAAGTGGATGGAATTGCATCAAAGCCAAATCGCATAGATTTTCAAACCAAATAGTTTCAAACTAAAAGTATGGTTGTGGCATCGTATCGGAGCCCATGTATCGAGATGCGTCTCGAATCCTACATGACGTGATCATGAACCACACCATGCCATTCCATGCGATGTTGCCAAACCAGACCAGATTGTAAACCAGACCACGGCACTCTTCACACCAAACCCACAGCACTCCCACCACCCGCCCCTATTCCAGCCACTGCCTGACACGCCAGCTTTACCCAGAGTAACACCGCCTCTTCCTCCTCCTCCTCCTCCTCCTCAACGCCCCCCTCCTGACTCCCGGGACTCAGGGAGAGACAGAGGGGGCGGGATGGGGCGGGAGAGTAGCCCCCACCACCATCCTTGGGGGGTCTGGTGGTCTCCTCTGGGTGTGTTTGACAGGGCCAGAGCCCCGGCAGCGGCCCTGCTCAGCGCTGCAGGGTTTGCTGTGTGCTAGTGGAGAGCACACAGGATCACACACACACACAACAGCGGCATCAGTGACTTTGAGAGTGGAACTAACGCGCTCTAAAACGCACCGTTGTGCTCATGAACGGTATCGTGCGTACGGTGACATCGAAGGGGCAGGAGTGAATTCCCCTAATGTCCCGCCTGGGAAGGATAAAGTACATCTTAGAACGGTCTAAATATACAGGGAGATCGGTACAATATGGGAACGACTTTGGGTTCTCTTTGCCTTCTCGTCTCATTGCAAGGTAGCGATCGGGTTGTTTGGGTGTCCAGGATTTGTCCAAGAATTGTATTATCCATGTAAAATGCCCACAGGAACCCAGGAGGAGACCAGATTCAACACATGAGCATTAGTAAGAGCAATAGCACCAAGGCTTTTACTAATGACAATGTTCATCGATACAGAAAGGAGACTAACAGAAGAAAATAAATGTACACTGTGTAGAAGTCGAAGAAATCAGCACATTGCAATCACCATATACAGTATATACACCATGTATGAATTAATTTATGTAATTCATATTTAGAACATCAATTAGGCTATTGCTTGCATCTTCCAGAGGCCGAAGGCACCTTTGTGACCAATTATATATAAATGGCAAACAACAAATCCTCTTTTACTTTGTTGTTAAACATGAATACACAGATGCAATCCAACAACCAGGTGTGTAATACGGTATGTTCTCACTCCCACCAGAGGAGGCGCCAGAGTGCGAGGCGCCCGCGACGTTTACCTGCGCAGGTGAGATGGGCTGCGAGGGCGACTCCTGGCCCTCTGCGCCGGGAGCACCGCCCCCTTGCAGGCGATCCCTCAAGCGAATCACTTCCTGCCGCAGCGCGCCCACTTCCTGCCCCTGCGTCTGCGCTCCGGCCTCCAGCTCCACCTTCTGCTCGATGAGGGCCTTGCCCTGCGCCTCCACCACCGAGATCTTGTGACGGAGGTCGTGGTTGATCTTCATCAGCCGGTTCTGTTGCTGCTGGAGCTGCGCGGTCATGAGGAAGAGGAGCAGATATCAGCAGAGGAAGAGGAAGGGGACGATATGAGGAAACATGCTAAAAATCCACAGGTGATGCAATCCATGTGCTATAAATTATGACGATGGATTTAAGACATGAAGGTTATAAGGGGAGAAGAGAGATTTTAGATATGACAATATGAGGGAATATACAAAAGAAATCGATATTTTTGTCGAAAGAGTGAAGCATTATAGAGCTTGCGGTGCAGTAAGATTTGAATAGAACAAGTTTCAAGCTTCTCATCACTGATAGGTTGAGCGTGATTTTAACCTGCGTTATCTACCTCAGTCGCTAAGATCGTTCAAATCTACATCGTCGGGTGAAGTCTCATTCAGAACCAAAGTGACATTAATGCAGGCTTAACCATGTTGAAAATAAGTCCCTATTTGAGGCATTTCCATTTCCATTACATTTAGGGCATTTGGCAGATGCAGATGCCACAGCCACAGCGACTTTTGACAATTGCAAGCTCTTTTATCCAAACCGAAGTACATTTGTCGAAAGAGGGTTAGGGTTATATTGGATAAAATATACATGGATATATTTTGGGATACATCTCTGTGTGGAGTTGTTGTTTGCCAGTAAACGTGAGAGGTTGTCTCACCGCCTCCACGTCCTCGTTCTTCAGGGTCAGCTCGCGGTCCTTGGCGCGGATCTCGTCCCGCTGTTTGTCCACCACCTCCTTCAGTTTCTTCATCACCTGCCGCTCCCGCTCGGACATACCTGCCCCCAAGAGGAGGGGAGGGGAGGCGGCCAGGTGGTCACCGGGAGCACCAGGGAAGAACACAGAACGGGGGAAGCAGTCATTATTATCGGCTTCATTTGACCTTCACTTTAAAGGGGCCCTATCATACCACCAGGTGTGAGTGTGATTAGCCACTGCAAGCCGATTCAAGTGGAAGTGACATCACGAGTGGGAGCGTCCACTCCACCTAGATGTATGCTGACTGGATCAGACTACCGGCCTACCCAGTGGACTGTACCAACTGGTAAAATGATCTGGGTGGACACTCCCACTTGTGATGTCACTTCGTCACAATGGCATGGCAATGTTTTGTAATATTTGAGCATCCAAGAGCCGGATGCCTCTAGGGACGGCCCCAACCTGCTCCTGAATGACATTAATCCCTGAAAGTTGAGACGTGAACTGTGAGTTGCTTCCTCTAAATTATTACAAACAGGAAATGCTGAGATAGACCACCAGACTTGTATTTGAGTCATTCATCGATGGTCTCCAAAACAAACACACACACTCATCATCATGGCATGCATTGCCGCCCAGGCTGTCACACGGACACATCCGACTGAAATAAACCATGATTCACTGCCTGGGAGGACAACAGAGGAAGGGCTGACTCTGTTCAAACACACCACGGAAGCAAACCGTCCAAACTGACTCGTCATTTCCATTCATCCATTCACCTCTTCAACACAGTATGCCCACAAATGACAAATAAACATTGCTTTATTAATTCATCACTAAATAACATGACACAATGTCATCAAACATGATGTCATAACAAGATAACACGTTTCCTTCCGCTCTCCATCAAATAAAGCTTGCAAGGGGCTGCCATTCACACCAGCCAATCAAATCCAGAGGAATGAAATCAAGATGATTTGCCCTGAGCCAATCAGGCAAGCACTTGCTCTACTTGTGGATACGTTTAAAATCATATCAGCGCTCTGAATATGATGTTTTTGATGCCTTTAAACACACCCACATTCAGCAGGTGTGCCGAGGCGACAGAGGAGAGTTTGTTCACGCTGGGGGGAGGAGGGGGAAGGAAATGGGAGGGGGAGAGAGGAGGGAGAGAGAGAGAGAGATAAAAGAGAGAGAGAGAGAGACACTGTGGACCCTCTGTGACATCATGGCGGAGCATCTATCAGGGAGATAGAGAGGCTGGCAAAGACCAGAGAAGGCCGGCTTTGTATGCATGCGTTTACGAGAGAGTGCCACTGGTTTTGAGAGAGAGAGAGAGAGAGAGAGAGAGAGAGAGAGAGAGCTAAATCACAAGCTAGATCAAGAAATATCAACAGTAACATTCAACACTAAATAAATTTTAATGTGGTTGAAGGCAATAAGATGTGTCCATGTTTCCCGGAGCCTAACGCAGTAAAGACGCTGAGATCACCGTCATCGAGTCACATCGTCGGAAAAAACGCTGATTCACCAAATACACAAACAACAGTATGTTCAGTGCTTACACATTATAGCATGTAAATAACACATCTGCAGTGGGAAAATGACCATAACCTGTTTAATCAGCCATAGCCGGATTAAGCGGTGCATGTAAACATACTGAGCGATAAAGAAACAACATTTATCCTTTTGTGGCTGCTATTCGAAGAACGTGGACCCCCAAAAATTTTAAAATGTAGCTCATAAACTGCAGAAATCCTTCATGAATGTGCAGCTACAGAAAACGCTGTGATCCGCTATACATGGCAGGAGAGAGAGAGAGAGAGAGAGAGAGAGAGACAGAGAGAGAGAGAGAGAGCTTCTTTCTTCCTCACCCTCATGTCTCTGCAGGTCTTCCTCACTCATGGGGTCTTTGATGGACAGGTTGGTGAGGAGGGACTTGTTCTCCTCCTGCAGCTGGGCGATCTGGGTGAGCAGATCCTGGGCCTCTCCTCTCCACACATCCTCCACCAGCTCCAGCTCCTATTAGTGGTAGACACACACACACACACAGTTAATGCTGAGCTTGAATCGAGGCCTTCAAGCAATGCAAATCAGCAGGCGATAACTGTCAATAACTGAATAGTATTAACAAAGAACGTATTAACAAAGTTCAAGACTCTTGAATTCTTGTCTGCTGTCAGAGTCAACATTGTTGTCTTCAGTCATTGCTATTTTGTACTATTTTCGTCAGTACAGGGAGTGAATGTGTTGTCACAGGTCATCAAGGAGCAGGTGTGTGTGTGTGTGTGTGTGTGTGTGTGTGTGTGTGTGTGTGTGTGTGTGTGTGTGTGTGTGTGTGTGTGTGTGGAGGGGGGGGAGCCTTGCTCATGGAGCCTACCCAGAACCTGAAGTCTGGCAGTCCAAATATCCTGTTCCATTACTACAGTCTGACTGCGAGAGTGTCAAAACAAACACGTCCACCTCCTCAAGAAACCTTATCTCTGCCACAAGAGTCACAAGACACACACACACACACACACACACACATACATATACACATACACATACACCAATCTCAGCCTCGTCACTGTCACGAGAGCCTGGTGCCACTCTGATTTAATGGAAATCACATCGGATCATCTCACACACACATACATATACACACACACACACACACACACACACACACACAGAGAGAATCAGGTCTGCGGATCACAGCCACAAAGTGAAGAGTCACCCACGCACGACAATGTTGACATCATATTTCTGATCGATGTCCACAACTAAATCCAACTTTATACACACACACACCACACACACACACACAATAGAGGGCAGACATTACAGACAACGCGTTGACGTGACCACCACACGATCCGCACCTTCTTGTGTTTCTTCTCCTTCTCCACGCGATCCAGCCGCTCCAGGCGCAGTCTGTCCAGCTCCAGCCGCAGCTCCTCGGTCTCGGGGCCGACGCTGCCGCGGCTCACCATCACCTCCAGGACCTCCAGGACGCGCACCACCTTGGGCATGAGGCGGGACAGAGCCTCGCAGCCGTGCTGGTCGATGATCCGCTCGAAACTCCTGGCCCACCACGGCGGCGATGTCGTACACGTCCATGACCGTCAGGTCGGCCACGTTCTTCTCCAGCGCCGAGCCGAAGTTCTCCATGGCGGCGATTGTTGTCGTTGTTGTTGTTGTTTTATGTGTAACGGTTCCCTCGCTTTTGGCTCCGCTTCCCGCCGTTCCCCCCCTCCCTCCTCCCTCCCCGGTTTCCTCTTCTATTCCCCGGCTACGCCACCCACCGCACCACAAACTCCCTTCCAGCTTCCACCACCCCACCAAAAAAAACACGGTTGACTTGCTGTTCCTTACCGCCCCGCACACGTCGGTATCCACACTGTTAAATAATAATATAATATATATAATATATGTTTAGCGGACACATTTTAGGGGTAAACTTCTGATCTACTCCCGACCACCGGCTCCGCTCCCTCCCTCCGTCCTGCCCGGGACGTGCCTCTCCATGACGGCAGCGGTCTGTGGTTCCTACTGCGCATGACAGGACTACAAAGCAGCGCAGCTCGGACTACTGGCTCGACTCCGGTTCATTAAAGCGCAATCAGTCACTTCATCATAATTATGAATAACAAACACCACACCCACTGCAAGACAATAGATCCGCACCGATTCAGATCAGAAGTTATGCGAGTACTTACTTTACTTTTTCCTAGCTTCTAATAAATAGACACCCATACTTTATAATCTTTAATAAACAAATTGCAGAGGGAAATACTATGTAGAGGTGTAATACATTTCATTTCTTCTGCCGAATTAAAATGGGAGAAACCTGAATGAAAAATCTCTCCTAACCTAACCTTTTTCCCCAACCTAAAATGATTGCACAAAGGGGCTGTGAAATACAATATTTTAAAATCTTGATGATTGCTAAAGAGTAAGATGTTCATTTATTAGTATATTTTATTTATAAAACAGTATTTTCAGCTCTGAATGCAGAATGTAGGCTTGTTCATCCAGATTTTGTGTTCTGGTTAGGATTCCCCGTTTCCACCATCATTCTTTTTGAACTGTAAATAAAACAAAACACAAAAGAGACATAAATAAATAAAGAGCAATAAAAAAGATACGTACAACATATGGCCTATGCAGAAGTGCTTGTCTGAAGTACTCACCCCAATCAGTTAAAAATGTTTTCAAGTCGCATTACAACAAATGACCCATCCCCTAAATAATGACATATTGCTATTCATAAAATCTCTGTTAATCAATAGATGACATCATCATGAGCACATCTGCACTCACCGCGTTCTTCAAGAGGTTGCCAGACTTGGTGAAGATATTGGCTCTCCGGCTGGGCGCTGGGCTGACCTGTGGGGGGGTCTTGGCCTTGGAGGCTGGGCTAAGGGTCGCAGGGAAATTCGACACAGGCACAGGAAGTGACGACGGAAAATAGGGTTTGGCAGTGCTCTGGGTGGGGTTTAGCGTTGGAGTGTATGACTGGGATGGGAGATAAGGTTGGGCGGATGGTGTGTACGGTTGGATAGATGGTGTGTACGGTTGGGTGGAGGGTGTGTACAGTTGGGTGGAGGGTGTGTACGGTTGGGTGGATGGTGTGTACGGCGTGTACGTTTGAGCAGATGTGAACGGTTGCCCAGATGTGTAGGGCTGCGGCGCCGGCGTGTACGACTGAGCTGTTGAAAAGGGCGCAGGCGATGTCGCCGCGGAGGATGAAGGCAGCGGCTGCGGTGGAGACGACGTCTGAGTTTGGGGTTGCAGGAACGGGTTGCTGCTGTTGAACCCCTGGGTGGAGGTGGTGCTGCTGCTGGTGTTGGATGTGGTGGTGGTGCTCGGGTAGGGCTGTGTTTGGGAGTAGGACGCCTCGGGCAGCAAGTTGGGTGGAGGTGGAGGCGGGAAGCTTTCCTCTCCGTCCCCGGCCTCCTGCGCCCCCTGGCACTGGGCGACTCCGCCAATGTCGTAGTGCTTCTTCCGCAGCTCCCCCAGGCGGACGCGTTCCTGCTCCAGCTGGCTCTCCAGCTCCAGCACTTTCACCTGCGCAGAGGAACGTAGGGATGAGGACGCTCTGCACCTCCGCCGTGAGGATGGAACGCCGGATACAAGACAAGAGGATATCATACTTTATTGAGGTCAGACTTTATTGATCCCAGATGAGAACTACCAGAACGGGAAGACGAAAATCCGGAGGGGTCGGGTAGGAGTGTGCATTGATAATTGATTATTATTGATACAACTCTCGTAGCGCTACTTCACTATTAGTACTAATCGCTGTTATCAATATTATGTGTGGTTCGAATATAATACATTTCCCATTTGGCCTTTTACAGGGAAATAGTTGTAGACAAGGGAAAAAAATCCATCTATTATATAGTCATTATATATTATCTTTTCCTGCTTATATACAAAGCAGGACCATGTACTTCAAAGCCTCGAGCCTCTGACCAAGACAAATATACATGCTAATTATTTCTGCAGCTAACTGTATGTATGTATGTATGTAAGTATACGTATGTATGTATGTATGTATGTATGTATGTATGTCTTTCAATTTTCTCAACTCATCCGATCGACTTCACACTTGGCAAGTGTAATGCTGTATTGCTTGAGTGTTGAGCGGTTCTCGAGAAAGCTGCAAGCAATCGGCCGCGTTCTGAACAGGCACGAAATGGGCACAGCACTGGAGGGTGTATTGCCGAGGACCCAAGGAAGTGCAGTGTCGAGTGTGAAGTTGTCTGGATGCACGGTTTCCGAGAAAGCTGCAAGCAGCAGCAATACCGGAGGCCACATGGCCCACAAATGGCCCATTTTCAAAAGGGCACACTTCGAATGGCCACATGATTGGTGAAGAATAAAGAGGTAGTAAATGTGTTTTGGGGATTCAAAGGCTAACCCTTTCTAAAGAATGACATCACTACACACCTGAGACTCCATCTCCATCTTTTTTAGCTTGATCAGCGACCGTCCGCTGAAGTCCATGGGAGCTATCAAGAAAACACAAAGCATATGATCAGAAACAGCACAGCGTCACATGGTACTATGGTGCTATGCTGGTAGCGATGCCCGCTCACTTTGGTCCGTGATCTGCAGCTGCCCGTGCTTGGTGGAGGTCACCACGACGGCGGTCATGTCATTGACGTGTCTGGACGCCTGCTGCAGTGTGATTAGCTTCTTGTTGCTGCGGTCCGCCTTCACCTGGCAACAGCACGGAAACACACAAAAGATTCCAGGTTATTGATTAGAATGTGTTTAGTGATTCAAATAATGGGTGAATACTCTTGATTTGACCCAATAATACTGCAATGTGACAATGATGTGTTTCTCTGATGTTTAAATGTAATTAAATCTTCGCTAACATGTTTACAACAGAATCAGAATGTGATTTATTGTCAAGTAGATTTCAAGAAATACAAGGAATTTATCTTGGTTTGTTGATGCAAGAAACTAATACAACATACAAAATATAACTACATACAAAAAATGTATAAATAATATCTATAAATAACGTAATTGGCGATAGGCAATAGATTTTAGCAAACATGTAGGATGTAGGATGTTAGCCAACATGGTACCTTGGACGAAGCCACTAGCTGGGCGGTGCTAGCGGCGATCTCATGTGAACAGGCGATGATCTCCTCGTATTTACCGTTGTGCGACACAACTCGGTCTGCTGATTCTCTGCAGGGCAAGGCAGACAGTGAATGATTCTATTGTCTCACAACGTCTCATGACTTTTTGGAATAAAGGTGGTGATGTGTGAAAACCTACAGTATTTGGGTGGCCCCCCAACCGACGGCCTTGGAGGCCGAGATCAGGCCCTCGGTCCAGCAGGAGTTTTTTGCGTAGAATTCATCTGCGGATGCTGCCCCCTGTGGAGAGTTAAACAGAGTTATTTAGAAGAATTGGACTCAGTGATTCTGCTGATTCTAGAACATGAGCAACATTGTGATTCTAGAACACCGCAGAGGTAATTCTACAGTATACTACATGGCTGTACGTCCGAAACTGCCTACTACGTACTATGCACGACAGCGTGGGCCGTTTCCTGGTGTACTATCAGTATGCACGTACACTACCATGTCACGGGAGTCCAGCTGAGGGCATTAAGCCGCATTACGAACCCACCAAGTGATCGCAGTAATAATAAAAACATATGTATTATAAACATGCTTTAAATTGCCATTTGACATGCCTGTTCATTGGGGTTGCTGGTCTGGGGTTTGAGAAGTAATACTACTTATATTTTAAAGTTTCGGTAAAAAGCGTTGTCCTGCTGTCAACATGCATTGTGGGTTATCCAAGCGATTGTAGTGTCCATAGTTTGCACACTATGAATTTTGGTGAACAATTTTTTGCATAGTGGGCATTCTGATGATGATTTTCACATTTTGCATACTACTATTACTAATCACACCTACTGCTCAACTGCACAACGGATAAATTATAATTATTATTATAATTATTATTATTAATAATAAAAATGTATATTAACAAAAAACGAATTTACCCTTCCACTTTCCACAATGTCCTTCTGCAGGTCGGTGGAAGCCGTCACCAGCATATGAATGGCCTGTAGAGAGGTGTATGAATATTTATATCCATCCTGATGAAATATGCATCCATAAACAATGTTATGTTTTAAACATGGAGACTCCTTACCTTCATCAGATCGGAACAGGACCCAAGAATACTGTTATCAAGGACATAAAAGAAAGACTACCATTTAATGAATGACAATGATGAACAAATTTGTAGATGTTTATGAATGATGAGCCTTTTTCTGAGCACAAGCAGAAGAGCTAATAAGCTAACGTGGGAGTAGTTGTCATAGAAACAGTAAACAAAGCACAGAGTGGACACTGGGCCTTATGAACGATGAACTGTAACATCTATGTTCCACTGACCTCTGGTTGACCTCCAGTTTTATTCCAGTCGTATCACGTCTGGCCTGGTTCAGTATCTCCTACAGCAGAAACAGCAACAAAATGATTTGAATAATGCACATTAAATGTTTCACCGTGTGTCCTCTGTGTGTGTGTGTGTGTGTGTGTGTGTGTGTGTGTGTGTGTGTGTGTGTGTGTGTGTGTGTGTGTGTGTGTGTGGTGTGTGTGTGTGTGTGTGTGTGTGTGTGTTGGAGTCCTCACGTCCATGCGCAGCACAGCCTCCTCTATAGCCGTGGAGGTGGCCAGCATCTCCTTGTCCACCATGTCGCCCATCTCCTCCTTCTGCACGTCCCGGCCCCTGGGCTGCAGCTCCTGGACCGCACGCACGCACACACGCACACGCACACACACACACACACAGTACATTATAGAAGTGTTGTGGTCATATTGTTATGGAACTTCTAACTATGTATCTAAAGTCTTGTTTAACTGGGTTTAGATCAAAGTCCATGCATCGTTTTCACTTTAACTTTACATTATGATAACCTAGTGAGGCGTAATCAACAACAGAACCAAGTGTTGCTAACTTCTCAACAGCACAATGCCTCATCTTATGAACAACCATTGGAAATGATGCGGAGACAGTATAAAGGCCTCTGTATGCAGTTCGGACAAGTCACTCTCCGATTCCTGAAAATATCTGAAAAGCTCTCCCGGGTCCACCCCCCTCCTCAGCGATTGGCTAGACGAGTGGGGTATAAAGGGGGCTTGGAGGCCATTGCCAGATCTCGGCAGGACCCTCCTTAGGTTGACGGACAGTCTCCTATACTCTAGTACCTCCTCTATATCGGCCAGTTCTGTGGAACTATACAAGGTAAAGTCGAATTCGGGCGTCCAATTTGTTCTGATCTCAGAACACTTCTGAAGACGCGTACAGAGGCCTTAACATGTATGAATCTAGAATGAGAACTCCTCAGGGTTCCAGCATGGTTCCATGTAGATTCTAGACGTAATGCTTCTGATTGGTTGGCCGATTGGCTGACGGCCCACCTGTCCCAGGGAGAGGATCCTCTGCACTGTGTAGCGCATGGCGGCGGGGTCCGCCCTGGCCAGCGTACTCTGTAGCTTCAGCTCCTTCAGGAACTGCAGACAGTGGGTGGAGCAGTCCCGGCAGCTGTCAGTCAAACCTGCAACATGTGGTTTGGATCAGGACGCTTCGGGAGGTTCAAACACACACAGCAGTGCACACAGTACGCGATAATAGGTGTGTGTGTGTGTGTGTGTGTGTGTGTGTGTGTGTGTGTGTGTGTGTGTGTGTGTGTGTGTGTGTGTGTGCGTGCGTGCGTGCGTGCGTGCGTGCGTGCGTGCGTGTGTGCGTGTGTCTCATGGTCAGTGGTCATGTGTGTGTGTGTGTGTGTGTGTGTGTGTCTCTCTCTCTCTCTCACGGTCAGCATGGTCAGTGGGTGCAGAGTGGGAGGCCGCCGCTCCGTTGACGATGGTGTCCGCTGCCAGGTGGGAGAACTGGGTGACAGCTCTTAAGAGACCACTAGCATCTACACACACACAGACACACACACACACTTCATTAACTATGTGTTAAGTAAACAAATACAATAAATAAATTAACTATTTATTTACAAATCAGTTGCAAAAATCTATTTTTGGCACATAATAAAGCCACGTTTATATTATTCGTTTTTAAAAGTATACATTCCGTGTGTACATTGTTGAAGTGTATCCGCCTATGTCTGCTTAATATAGCTCAGGTTTTCTAATTCCATTGCTGCTACATATTTGTAGTGTTGGTGAGAAGTTCCTCCCTCCTGCTATGTTAACACAGTACTGATCACACTATACAGAGTATATACACAGTAGGTACACGAGTCATGGGCTCCGGCCTACCGTTCATGTTTCCTATGTAGACCAGCTGGCTCTGCTGCATCTTGTCTATGGAGCCCAGCGTCACCTCGGCTCTGCTCACCAGGTAGTCTGGAGGGATGTGGGAGATGTGGGAGACATGAGACATGGATGTGTGGGTTAGGGTTAGCAGTTAAAGACAATACAAACTATGATTAATAGTAACCAATTCATGCAATTAAGTCATATGTTAATATGGGAATGTGTGGTTGGTGGCTGGCTGGCCTAATTAGCCTCACCTGGCCCAGTTAGAGTTTGGGGGGATGGGGCTACAAGTCTGTGGTGCATTGCCTAATCAGTGCACCACAGGTTAAGTCAACCACCAGCACACACACTCAGGAGACCACTAGCATGCTACCGTCTGCTCTGTCCATCATTTAACTTACACATAACTTACATATTTTACAATAAACCAGACTTCAACCACAACCTGCCTGTGTCCTTGGAGGAGCCCCGAACTAAAGGCACATGAAGTGGCATTGTGGCACGGACTATGCTACAGTTAACTTAAGTACTTGAAATTGAGAGAGTACTATTATTGTGAGTATGTGTGTTAACATCTTAATAGTAAGAGGTTGTCATAAGATTGTAACATCATATATGTAGTTACATTTTGGATGTGGAAGTGTCCACTAAATGGCAAACATCTAAGGTTTTTTTTGTTAATATCTTACTACTACTTAACAATAACAAAACAAGTCATTCAAGAATCTTACATAAAGGAAAACCAAATCACCCTGTTTGAGCTAGTCCCCGCCCACTAGCAACATTCAAAAAAATGACCTTCATGCCGACTTCTGGTAGACACATGTATTTAATTTAGGAGATATGTTGCTGTTCAGACTTTCGCTCTTTTGCATATGGAGCTAATCCAGGACTAGAAGTCAGCCAGAAGGCTTTTAAGTCCATATGTGCATCGGAACGTTTGTAACTTTGTGGCTCCAAGTGGAGATTTGGACCAGGATCAATTCATAGCACTACTCTGTCACAAACGACATCTAAAATAAAATGTTTAAGGGTGTGTTTTTCTTTTTTCTTTTAAAGGGACCCTATTATACCACCCGGTGTGAGCGTGATTAGCCAGTACAAGCCGTGACTAGACCAGTTTACCAGTTGGTACAGTCCACTGTGTGATCTAGTCACCATACATCTCGGTGGACACCGACTTGTGATGTCACTTCGTCACAATGACCACTTTAGTCACATGACAATTGAAATGGCTTGTAATGTCTAATCACACTCACACCTGGTGGTATAATAGGGCTCCTTTAATAAAGAAAGTTGCCCCGAGATAAACAGCGGCGTGGTGTGCAGGGTGGTAGTGGTGGTGCTGGCCGTACCAGGGGAGCTGGTGCAGCGGACGTGGATGGGGTCGTCTATCTTGGCCATGGCGTCCAGGATGATGCCCTCGGCCTCCACCACCGCACACTGCAGCAGGCAGAACTGCTCCTCCTGCAGCTTGCGGGTCAGCTCGCCCTCCCGACACGCCTGGCAGGACACATCAGTTCAAAACAATTGCCCTATTACTACTACTAATACTACTATGACAAAACTTTTTATATATCCATCCACCCATACCTGCTGCTGCAGCTGTGCCTGCAGGCTGCCCATCTCCATGCCGGCCATGTGTCTGTGCTGGTCAATGGCGCTCTGCTGCAGCTGGGCCTGCTGCCGCAGGGAGACCAGCTCAGAGTCCTTCTCCCGCACCGAGCGCAGCAGCGACTCCCGCTCTGCCTGGAGACCGGCCAGGGTGGCGCTCAGCTGGGACCCGGCCTGGGGAAGCACACACAACACACACACACACACTAATATAACTGATGATCTCTTTCATAGGGCTTAAAATATGATATTTACCACATTGGTATCAGACAGAACATAAGACAGAGATGTGGAAACAAGACCTTAAAGACAGTATTGTGGTAAAAACAGAGTCTGTCTGCCTGTCTCATGAATGTCTCATGTGTGGACAATAGCCAGAAGGTCAGAAGGTCACACTGGTACCTTCTCGTTGGTTTGCAGGGCGGTGTTTGCGTGGGACGCCTGCAGCCGCGCCTGGTCCAACTCCCGCCTCAGACGGTCGATCTCCAACTTCTGCTCCGCATTGATGGCAAGCTGGGAAAACACACCACTATTAAATACAATGTGTGTGTGTGAAGTAAAACATGTTAAATGTTTTAAAAACGTGTGTTTTTAAAAACTACAACAATGAATGTTTGCAATAAAATGTGTGTTTACAATATATGTATATCTGTCATTAAGTGTGTGTGTGTGTGTGTGTTCTGTGGCCTCAACCCAAACCTGTATCACTGGATCAGAACTTCAAAAAGTAGATACTGTGCTTTGTATCTTTAATAAAAAAGATCCTTGTTCTATATGTGTGTTTTATGTGTTGAGTGAACCCCAGTCATGATCCAGACCTGTTGCTGCAGCTGAGCCCTCAAAGCCTCCAGTTCTCTGCTGTACCGCTCTCTCTCCTGGTCAAGAGAACTCTGCAGTGAATACACCTGCTGCCTGAGAGAGGAGAGCTCGGTGTCCTTGTCACTGGCCGTGCGGAGCAGCATGTCCCTCTCCGCCTGCAGCCTGGCTAACGTGCCGCTCAGCTGGGACGCTTCCTGCAGACAGACAGGCCGTGGGATTAGACTTCTGTGAGTGGAGATACACATTTGTCTTGTGGAGTTACACACGTGTAATTTTGCTTTGTTTTTAGAGTTATACATTAGATTTTATAGTTACACATAAATTTTTAGAGTTACACATTTGCTTTGTTTTTAGAGTTATACATTTGATTTTATAGTTACACATTAATTTTTAGAGTTACACATTTGCTTTGTTTTTAGAGTTATACATTTGTTTGTTAGAGGTACACATTAGTTTGTTAGACCATCGTGGCCACACCATTTCCTTCTGTCCCAGAGCGCCGCGAGCGTGAGCCAGTTCGGTTTTCTGCGCCAACAGCTCTTTGTTCAGTCGCTCCATCTCCTGCTGCTGCCTCTCCATCTGACCGGGACACAAAAACATCCGTCAGACGTGCCCAGACAATAGGCATCAACACATCTATTCATTTACATAGAGGTAATACTGTAACATTCGACCCTCCTTGGGTCAAAGGTCATGAGAGATCCTCCCTCACCTGTGCTCTGTTTTCCTGTTGCAGGTGATCAAACTCGTTATGCACTTGCTGTTTACCGATGAGCAAGTCGTCTTTGTCCCGTTTCATGCCGGACAGCACCCTCACCGTCTCTGCATTCTGCGCACACACACACACACACACGTCACACACGGAGGCTGTACTGTGAGCATCACATTAACAGTATTCAACACATTAAGAGTGTGATATGCGCCAACCACAGCAGAACATCATTGTGGTGATGAAGGACGACTTTTACGACTGTACCTTCTTCATCAAGTCTGCGTGACTGGTCACCAGCTCCGCATGTTGCTCTTTCAGTTTAGAAAAGCGCATCTCTGCAGCCTGGGCCCTGGCTGTGGGAGGAAAAGCTCACTTAAATACTGTAGACCGCCAGACCTTTACATTAGCACTGGGCAATAATGACACTGTGTCCACTTTGAGTGTTATTAAAGTAATTACAATAAAGACAGCCAGTTCAGTACTCTCAATACATTTGGATGTGAACATATGCCATTAAAAATAAAATTAGGAAAAAAACATTCAAACAAAAGTATCTGCCAAATGTAAACATAATGTCAAACGTAACTTCATTAGATATAATTGAAATATATAAATATTACATATATTATAAATAGATTCATGAATAATAATCATCAACAATCAATCATTAATGATGACTAATTAATGTTTCATTATCATTAAATTATTATCATTTTTGCCCGTACCGTCCTACCAATCGATCTAATATATATGTGTTAAAGATCAAGACTGTACTCACAGTCAGCCTCCTTGAAGCCCACCTGGGCGCCGGCATTGGCGGCGGAGGTGTTGCGCAGGGCATTCACCTCCATCCTCAGGTGCTCGTTGTCCACCAGGGCCATCTGCTTGTGGGTGGTCTGGTCCTCCAGCTGAGCCTCCAGCCGGTTCACCTGCTCCTTCAGCTCCATCACGCACCTCTGGGCCTGGGGGGGGCAGAGAGGTCACGTTATCGAGTCGCTCGGCTACTTTGATCCGCTTGAGTAGAAGATTTGAACGTTTGAAGTAGGGATGCACCGATACCACTTTTTTTCAGACCGAGTACAAGTACTTACATTTGGGTACTTGCCGATACCGAATACCGATACCGAGTACTTAATAAAACCATTACAGTTCTAATGACTTTGAAAACATGTTTTATTTTCACTTTCTGACTGTGAACAAATTAAACAAATATAACGGCACTGCCACACATTTCAATGAAATGTAAACTATTCAGTGGATTTCAGAACCATCCAACATACGTCAGTCGGATACTCGGTACCAAGGACGTGTTGTTGTTTAGGACATTGGTGGACATCACAGATATTGCGCCAAGGATGCACAATGACGCTCCCGTGAGGCGCGGGGCTCAGAGGCACCGTTCATTTGCGGTTCTGATGGGGGGGGTGCTCCGTTAATTCCGCGGTTTCTGATGGGGGGGGGGGGGTGCTCCGTTAATTTGCGGTTCTGATGGGGGGGGGGGGTGCTCCGTTAATTCGCGGTTCTGGATGGGGGGGGGGGTGCTCCGTTAATTCGCGGTTCTGATCGGGGGGTGCTCCGTTAATTTGCCGGTTCTGATGGGGGGGGGGGGGGGGGGTTCTCCGTTAATTCGCGGTTCTGATGGGGGGGGGGGGGTGCTCCATTAATTCGCGGTTCTGATGGGGGGGGGGGGTGCTCCGTTAATTTCGCGGTTCTGATGGGGGGGGGGTGGCTCCGTTAATTCGCGGTTCTGATGGGGGGGGTGCTCCGTTAATTCGCGGTTCTGATCGGGGGGTGCCTCCGTTAATTTGCGGTTCTGATGGGGGGGGTGCTCCGTTAATTCGCGGTTCTGATGGGGGGGGGGGGTGCTCCGTTAATTCGCGGTTCTTATCGGGGGGGTGCCTCCGTTAATTTGCGGTTCTGATCGGGGGGGTGCTCCGTTAATTCGCGGTTCTAATGGGGGGGGTGCTCCGTTAATTTGCGGTTCTGATGGGGGGGGGGGTGCTCCGTTAATTCACGGTTCTGATGGGGGGGTGCTCCGTTAATTCGCAGTTCTGATGGGGGGGGGGGGTGCTCCGTTAATTCGCGGTTCTGATGGGGGGGGGGGGGGGGGGTGCTCCCGTTAATTGGTGGGACAATGTCCCCAGCGTCCCCACTAAATTCTACGCCCATGCTCGGTACCATGCGCAGTTGCTATTAAACATCCATAAACGACAACTCGGTTGCATCTCTTTATTTCAATATTCCTTGGCTAAGAATATTACAACGTTGTTACGTTGCGTTGCCAAAGTGGTATCGGTGCGGTTGTATCGGAGTAGTTTAACGAGTACGAGTACGAGTACATGAGCACAGTATCGGACCGATACCGAATACTGGTATCGGTACATCCCTAGTTTGAAGGATGCCGTAAATATTGGAACAAATGCAAGAAGGGAATCTCGACGACTAGGTTTCTCAGAAAAATATATTGGACGAGAGTTCAGCGTAGCTATGGGAACCAGAACCAGAATGAGGGCTAGTAGTGGGTACTCATTTTAACACACAAGTGCCAAGTCAGTTGATTGTCCTCGCAAAAGATGATTTCTGCATTATGAATAGTGGACGTCAACATAAAACCGGTATGCCGTCTCTATGACAGACTCCTTCAGTCCACTCCCGCTAACGCTCCACACCGACCCATCGGACCCACCTCCGTCTTTATGAGGTGGAGTTCTGGCTTCAGCACCTCCAGCTCCTTCCTCAGTGTCTCCGACTCCTTCTTCTCCTGGGCCTCCGGGAAACCATACTGGTTCACCATGTAGTACTAGTCGAACACCAGATAAGATGAAGGAGGTTAAGGAACTTTAGGAATCACCCATACTGGGTTCACCAGGTAGTACTAGTCGAACCACAGATACGAATGAGGAGTTTAGGAACTTATTGATCGCACACTGGCTAAACCAGGTAGTAGTATTCAAACACAGATGTAATCAATTTAGATTTTTGGCCAATATATAATAAATGGGAGACAGTCCAATGGGGGCCGACATGGTGTGAAGCATAACTAGAACTGCACAACCTATGACCTTAATGAATTGTAAAGATTCTTAATTGCCGGTCTTCGCGTACTCACATGAACATTAAACCAAATTGGTGACCTTTTAAAAACACCAAAGTCAAATCGACAAGTCCATATTAGCAACCAGTATTATTTTCTAATGTTTTGTAATATTTCTATTGACTTCATCTGGCTCTACCTGTTGGTTCTGGGGCTTGTCCCGGACCTCTGGTTGTGGCTCTGCCTCCTCCTCCTCGTAAGGCTCCTGGTTGCCCACGATCACCACGGGCCTCTTGTATTCGGCCAATGCGGCGGCACGCAGGAAGTTGGGCGGAGCCTATAAGTGAAACACATGATTGGTCTGATTAGATGCCATCAACATGGTTCTCCCGTGAAGTCGTGCTCATTCATATTAGTAGGTCGAGAAAGACATTGGTGAATGCATTACTTACGTCCGGTAGGTCTGGGATCTGGATTATGGTTTTGAAGAACTCAATTTCTCTGGCCCGGTTGAAGAACTGTGAGAGACTAAATAAAACAAATACAGGTGTCATAGTTACTGGTCATAGAAAATAGTTTAAGCTCGACCAACGAGAACGTACCTTGCAGATAATAGTTTGAGCTTGACCAATGAAAACGTACCTTGTAAACAGATCCCGAAACCTCTCTCTGTGTCCAAGAAGAGCATCTGGTGTAATGCCTTTTAAAACCACAAGATATGGTTTGAGTCTCACATTTTAAGACGGGCTAATACAATCTTAGCGTGTGTATAAGCATAGGAGGGCTGAAACATCTCCCTCTGTAGATGTCCTAACACCTTCTCCTTAATGACATGCATATGAAATCCAAATTGCAAATGCAAATTGCTCACGGCTGTGGAGTTTGAAGAGCAGTCTGACAGAGAAGTGGTAGAGGAAGCTGCTGTCCAGGATGACAGGGATGAGAGGGGCCAGCCGGCACTGGCAAGAGACTGTGGTGGTTTTGGCCCCGATAGAGTCCACCTGGCGCAGGACTGAGGGGAATACACAGAGCATGTGTTCACCCATGTGGGCACTCATAACAATAGCAATAGCATAGTGACATTATGATTATGCTGATTGTTGATTATTGTTGTTGTTGTTATTATTATTGTTATTATGAAGTGTATTTGTCTTATTAATTTTACGACAATTATATTTCAATAGAATTACAGAATAATAATATTTCAAAAGTCTAAATAAACAATAATACGCAATTATAAAACTCAGAATCATAGATAACATCCCTAAATTGGGAATAAATTAATCGCTAAATTATAATTATGCAAAAACATTATGCAAAAATATTAAAATACAGTTAAAATACGTGATTATAACAGTGATTATACAAACCCGTATCTGCAAATTTCAGAGCAGCATCCAGTTGGTCCATTAGTTCCTGAGTCATATCTAACCTGTGATGAACACAGAGTCTCAACATCTTGGCCCATTGAGAGTCACCAGACCACAGTTGATTGTTGTTTGATGCATTTTTTTGGAATTCACTGATTTATAAGTTCAGAAATAAGGACATGTTCAAGATCAAGAAGCAGTTAATATGGGTATGGACAACATGACGATGAACAACCGAACAACAGCACAACATATAATATATAATCCAAATACAATTAATGTATGTATGTACTGTATGTATGTATGTATGTCCCAAGAGTACACGTACACTTTGTTCATGTCACTTCCTGCTTCTCTCTCCAGGGTCTCGTCACTGGCCTCCATGTTGGCAGGGATGACCTTGTGCTGGAGCAGAGTCGTCATGTTAGACCACCATTATCTTATTGTAGAAGTAGTAGTACTAGTAGAGTAGTAGTAGTAGCAGTAGAGTAGATGTAGTTGCAGTAGTAGTAATAGTAGTAGTAGAGTAGTAGCGGTAGTAGTATTAGAGTAGTACATTTACAGTGAGATTTGAATAGAACAAGTTTCAAACGCTCATAATTGCTCATATGCTCATTAATAACAGATTTTAATAGAAATAACTGTGTAAAAAGACTATAAATGCAAACGTTAAATAGTGTGCCAGTGACCACAGAGAGAAAAAGTTGCCCACATTTGGAATATGACATATGTCTATGTATGATGATGAATGGATATTGTCTTCTTACCTTCATGTGAAACTCCATTTTAAGACAGAGGAACTTGGCAGACAAAGCCACGAGGTGTCCATATCGGTCGTGAAGGTTTCCCTGAGTCATTAAAGAAAAACATGACTGAACTTTGAAAAAATATGAGTAAACTAGTCAAATAGTTTTCTAAATTTGCTCTTCATCATGTTTGATACTGCATTTGTTTTAATGTGCTATACTCACCCACAGAATGCCCATATCTCGGACATTGCGAGAGTATCTGCTGGAGTCTCGAACAGTCTGTTCATCAAACAACAACAACAACAACATCAACAAAAATATATGCATCATAATACTCAAGAACATGTTGTGGAGTGTGTGTGGTTGGTGTCTGGTTTAAGCAGCCTCAACAGGCTCAGGTCAGGCTGATTAGTCTGGGGCTGGGTGAGGCTGCACACCTGGGGTGCATTGGCTAACCAATGCACACAGGTTAAACCAGCCATCACCACACACACTCGAGAAGAGGTACTAGAAACTAGCATTACTTTACTAGTGGAACTACGACTGATCATAGTACTGGCATTAGACCCTTTCCACAGCAGGAAAAACAGAGGTGTAGGTCATAATTAAATTAATTGGATATAGGTCTGACAGTGCACCAGTATAGACACAACTAGTCTAGTAAATATACATGCTGGTGCTGAGACAGACATCAACTATAACCGACCTAACATTAAAATGAAAGGAACAGGAAGTTACTTTGCCCTGCTATCAACGATCTGTAGAATCTATACGGGCAGGATAGTCGAGAGGCTATTAGTGTATTCGACTCCCAGCTGAAAGGTTCTGGGTTCAATCCCCGATATCCACAGTGTAAAGTGGTACCACTGGAGTCAAGTTGTGTCGATGTTCCTAGAGTCTGTGGACCGTGCGTACGCTTACGTTGGTGTGTCCGTCCCGGAGCACCTTGTGCAGCATGTAGCAGTACTTCCAGCTGACTATTGAGCTGCTGGACAGAGGCAGGTTCTGGCAGTAGGACATGAAGGTGGTCGCGCCACACTCCTTGTGTGTCCCCAGGATGATGTCTTCACACACGTGTGGTCAAGGAAGCCCCCCCCAGAAAACACCACAACAGCCAGAGTCTGACATACCAGGTCTAAGTTCAATTTAGTTGGATAGTGCTTCGTCATAGTTAATGTCACAGGCCTACAATACACATCCCCTGAGAAGGAAATACTTCCCTGAGAAGGAAATTAAGAAACATCTCAAAGGAACACAGGAGAGGGATTACCAGGGACTTATCATGGCATCAAATACACTCATCTTTTACAATTTTTATTTAAGATTATATAGATGTTATGATTCTAAAATAACTTTTCAAGGGTCGATCTGGGTAAATAACAGCCATCAACCACTAGTGCTATAGCCCATCTTCATCGCAAAAGGTGTAAATAAGCACAAGAAAGGATACTCCTGGCATACTTCTCCTTCAGTGGGGTTTCGGCAGAGGTGAGAGTTTTGGTGATGCTGTGGAGCTGAAACAACAGGCTTAACCTAATCACCATAACATTCATCACAAGTATCACAAAAGTAGGCCTAGACAGAGGAAACATGTATTTATTGATGTATTTTAAAGAAGATGCCATGGTTATTGTGGAAATAGACAAGACATGGGGTGTGCTTAAAGCAGGCATGTTTTGAGTATAGTATGTATATAGTATAAAGTATGATATATATAGATATGTATGTGTGGTGTATATATTAAGAAGATAGATAGATAGATAGATAGATAGATAGATATATAGATAGATTACACACGCTAAACCCAATGCTCTTATGGTCCTGACATGGGCACACAATTGTCTTATCAGATAAAATAAAGGGACCCACCTGCTGTTTTCCGAACTGCTCTTTCTCCGCCGCCAGAACCTTTTCCGTCTTATTGTCACTTTTGTTCTTTGACTTATGCATGGTGAAAGAGGTTGTCTCCCAGTCAAAAGCAGACAGAGCCGACGTGTAAAACCAATGGTTTATTTAAAAGTCCAGTGTGCTGCTGCGTCGGCTCTGGCGCCACCAATTACTTCTTTCAATTACGCGTCGCCTTGCCACAGTCCAGGAAGGTGAATCAAACTCGAATCCAACATCATGAAGACACCGAGAAAATGTTGGATTTTCTTCAGTATTTCCGAAAAGTGTGTCAAATCAGCCCATCGAAGTTTCCATCAATCAGGTGTAGTCTGTGAGTCACTATGCAGTTAAACTTGAATAGCAATGCAAGGCCACGCCAGTCAACGGCCTGGTAGGACTGGTTTGTCACCCCGCCCACCAATCCGTGACAAATCACACTTTAGATGTTACAAAGAGACATTCAGAAGAACGCCTACACTGTCCACCCGTTGCATATGTAATCATGATGTATGAAAACAGTACATTCCCACCAATATTACATCTTTAAAAATAGCAAGTAAAAAAAAAGTTACTTGCTAAGTTAAGTTAATATTACAGGTTAAAAGTTTTGTTATTTTGTTGCGTGGCACAGCATATACACATCCTTCTGCAGATTGGAAACAATGCTTTATTTAATACTTGGAACGTCCTTCAAAATTAACTTCATCGTGGACCTTTGTGCTCTCTGTGCTGGAGTCACGCTTTTGGTGGGGTTTCAGTGACCTGGGGGGGGGGGGAATATTACAAAATATTGAACACTGATTGACACTTAAAAATGAAGTTCTGTTTTAACATTAACACATTGTTCACGTCAACAAAAACAGCAGAGGAGTTAAACAGAGACAAATCGAACAAACAACTACCTTGTCTGTTGAAGATCTTTGCAGCAACAGGGGATTTCGAACACGTGTGAGAGTGTGAGGACTCTTGAGCCACTGCCGTGGTTAAGTTTCAGGCTAACGTTTCGGTTCTTCACAGAAAGCTTGTCTTTGAGTACACTGCACTCCAAACTGGCCACCGGGGCATCACCCAGCACACAGCAGGCCTCACTAGTCCACTCAGAACATCTAGCTGGAGATCTGATGTTCTGAGTCCTACTCCAGCATTTCTTCTCCTCCTCACTGTCGAACTTCATGGTTTCTTCTGATGTCTCAGGAGAAATTGAGCCACAAATAATATCAGAATCATCTGCTGCTGGAGAATAATTCGCAGGATCTTCATCAAGACTTGAAAGTGGTTTGAATAAGGTACTGCTAAACCCTGACTCGATGTCAGCGGTAAACATGGTTTCTGCTGTTGATCTCTCCTGTCGATCTTGGCCTAAGACTTTTCCTTCAATTTTCTCCATGGACTGAAGGTCAGCATCTGCCCAGATGTCACATGATCCGCCTGAACTGCTCCGGTCTCTGATTGTCTGGTGACTATTATAAGATCCAGGCTTTGAATGGAAACCGGGTATGTTTGGTGCTCTAGCGTTTTCTGCAAGGCCATCATTCGTTTGACCGGAGAAGAGATAAGAGCATGTTGCCATGGAGTTGCCATGGATAAGTTCACAGAATGACATCGGTACACCGCTAGCATCAAGGGACAGCCCAGGCATGGATTCTTCTTGCTCTCTTTGTTCTTTTTGTGCAGTTATGATGGTGGGAAACACGTTTGGGGCGTTTCCTTTGGCTGTTAAACTGTTGCTTATGACCTGGCCGCATAGCAACTGCTGCTGCTCTCTGGAGCCTTCCATAATGTTCTGTGTCTCCATCACTGTATCTTCCCTAAGGCCACAGAGAGAGGATTTCATCAAATCACCCAAGCATGCGACACATCCTGAGCTCCATTCCTGTTGGTTGGCCTGGAATGTACACATAGTCATTTACATTTACATTTACATTTAAGGAATTTGGCAGACGCTTTTATCCAAAGCAACTTACAAAGAGTACATTTGTAAGTTGTAAGTTGTAAGTTGTAAGGAGACAGCAATATATCGCTGTGGTACATACAAGATCTGAATAGAGCTGGTTTCAAGCATTCATAATTGCAAAGTTAATAGAAAAAGTTTTATAATTGCTAGGTTGCCTGCATAATAGCTGGGCTAAGAGCAAATGTGCCATTCTGATGTTAGCCGGCAGCTCATTTCACCACTGCGGTGCCAGAACAGAGAAGTAGTCACCTGCCAACAGACTCCTCCTGCAGGCTCCTCTCTGCCAGCGCTTCACGGGCCATCTCCAAGTGCAACTGCAGCAGCTGCAGGTCATTCTGCTGATTCTCAAACACCTACAAGGAAGACACACAGCTTTATATAACCGTGTCAATTTATTGATTTACCAGATATATGAAACCCCAGCCAAACCTTTGAAACACAACAAACCACCACATAAAATACAATAATTCCCCAAATTCCCAGTGAAATAAAACAAAACAGAATCATTTCAACAGCGTAGCTAGTGGAACAAAATAGTGTGTCAGAGCGTCAGAGCCAAGACGGGTAAACGACAACAACATCAGGTATGCAGTGAGACCAGACTGGCAGCTCTGACGTCCGTCACCACAGCGCAGAGGAGGAATGAGGAAACCTTGTTACTTCTCAGATCTGATATAGGAAGAACCTCAGGTGTGCAACGCATACAAAGAGCTCACTGTGTCGATCCACTGTGGATCCTCACCATACCCTTGGTTTCTCACCATGAACAATGAAAAAAACAATACCGATTACAATATACTATACACACAGGCAGACAGACAGAGGCTGTTGTGTCATGAACAAAAAGACAAGGATAAGTCGTAGGCTAGGCATATATATACTGTATATATGTATATATATATATATATAGAGAGAGAGAGAGAGAGAGAGAGAGAGAGAGAGAGAGAGAGAGAGAGAGACCTGTCGCAGGCAGTGCAGCTCGGACTCTGTGCGGTCCTGTTTGGAGCGAGCCAGTGCCAGCAAGTCCTCCTTCAAGCTCTTGCCCTCCTCTGATAGAACACATAATTACACACTGTGAAACCATCTCTTATAACACACCAGATATCATGGCAAGTCAAACTGGTAACTATTACACAAATCATCTACTTTTAGACACCTTTCCTTCCTGCCTGGGATTAATGAAGCTTATCTCATGCTGAAACAAGAACACACACGCACACGCACACACACACACACACACACACACACACAGTCTAAATGAATGGCCGTGGTTTACCTGATAGGAGTAGATCCCTGCAGAGCACCTGGTGCTCCTGTTTAAGGTGAATGATCTCCTCTCTCTGGGTACTGCTTTGGGTGACATGCTGCTGCAACTCCTCTGCAACCACCGGAAACACACAATAAGTCAAAGAAAGCAAGTCATTTGAACAAATAATGAACATACTGGCCAAGTAAAAGAGAGTACATACTGTTTTCACAGATTGTCAAAAGCAGTGTAACTTCCTGTTCCTGGAATTGTAACGCTAGGTCTGTTTTATGGCTGTTGCAGCACCAGCACGGTCCATGCATATTTACTAGACTAGTTGTGTCTATGCTGGTGCACTGCCAGACCTAAATCCAACAGAACCATTACTAATGTCAAGAGCTACACCTGTGTTTTTCCTGCTGTGAAAAAGGGTTTATTGCTCAAGGATAGAGGTAGACTGCAGTGCGTACATTGAGGTTCCCATATCCTTTCAGTCAGGACAACACCTTAACCTGTAGACCAGTGTTTCCCAAACTATGGGTCCCGACCCAAATTGGGTCGCAGACCCGTTGGGAGTGGGTCGCAAATTTAGATGTCATGGCATACGCGTTATGTATTTTTGTATGTTTGGGTCCCAGGGAGACACCAAATGTATCTTTTGGGTCCCAAGATGCAAAGGTTTGGGAACCCCTGCTGTAGACTATCATGCCAATGTTATGGATACAATATAATACTATCATAAGAAGGAGCATACATTGAATGATTGACTTGACAGAGTTGTGTTTGTAAATATATAATAATTACAGGGACAAGGTGTTATGACCAGGTCTGGGTATGCTCCTGTATTCTTTATCAAGCTTAATTTCACACAATTGATGCATTCAGTAAAATCTATGTTAGCGACATCCCTGAGAGGGGAAGCATTGGATCAGTCTGGTACTGCTAACCTGCTAACTCACCTCTAAGACTGGTGTTCTGGTGCCGGTACTCAAGTCAAGTCAAGTCAATTTTATTTGTATAGCTCTTAATCAGTTACAGACTCAAGGGGCTTTACAGGCCATATAATTATGGGCCATGTGATCATGACACCCCCCTAGCCCTAGCCCCACCTAAGGGCAAGAAACGACTCCCTTAATGAACAAGGATGAAATCTGGAGAAGGAACGCAGAGTGGGGGATCCCTCCTTTCAGAGACGGTTCAGAGTGCAATGGGTGTCATACAGGCATGTGGTGTGCTACCCTGGTTACCTGCTACCTCACCTCTATGACAGGTTCTGGTGCCGGTACTCCCTGTAGCGTGCTAACCTGCTACTTCACCTCTAAGACTGGTGTTCTGGTGCCGGTACTCCCTGTAGCGTGCTAACCTGCTACCTCACCTCTAAGACTGGTGTTCTGGTCCTGGTAGCGTCGATTTTTCTCCTCTAAATCTCTCAGCAGTCTGAGAGTCTGGCGACTCTCCTTCAGCTGGGCCTCCAGGTCCTGCAGGCGTCTCGCCGGGTCCACCATGTTGGCGGTGGCTTCACTCACATGTTTATCCTGAGAGGGAATCAATCAAGAATCAATCGTTTCAAGAAAACTTGGCTCTCAAACAATGACATGCACGGACGCCAGTATAAATGGAATACTTCAATATTTAGAATATTGAATATTAATATATAAGCATTTAGAATATTACACATCCATATTTAAACATGTGGAATATTGCATATCAATATTTAAACACTTGGAATAATAATATACATATTTAAATATTAAGAACATTGAATATTTATATTTTAATGCCTACAAAATTGTGTTGAAGAGAAATACATCTCTGGATTGATATGAGCCACATGTGGATGGTTCTAATTCTGTAAATGATGACAAAAAAGATCCTGGTCCAAGCGCTCGTCATCACTCGTCTTGACTACTGCAACTCTCTCCTGGCTGGACACCCGCCTCCGCTATCAAGCCCTTACAACGCATCCAGAACGCAGCAGTGAACGCAATCGCTCGCATTAGATTCAAGACACTGGTACTGACCTTCATGGCTGTCAACGGAACCGCCCCTACCTACCTCCAAACATTAGAGCCAAAAGAAAGACATTGAAAAGAAAATCCTGTAGTTATGCATGCATGTGTACCTTGAGTTTGAGCATAGAGCTGAGCTCCTCCTGCCTGACCTGCAGGGAGCTGACCTGAGACGACAGAGCCATCATCATGGAGATCAGGCTGCCGTTGTTATCCTGCAGAAGAAAAAGGCATTTGCTTTAAAACGCCCGACTGATGTATTGATATGTGATATAGGTTTCAAGCCTGAATTATACAAACAGAAAGGCTATACTGCTATCTATAAGATATAAGAAGCGCATTGAAATTATTAGACAGTGCACACAAAAATATTTCAATGTTTTCATCTAAATTGTGGAATAACTAAATGGAGCACTTTAACATCATCCAGTTTTTTTGTATGGCACAAGGTAGTTTTTTGTAAAACGGCTAAATTATAACGGCAAATACCGAGGTCATACCCAAACAGAATTGACCATTACCATAATAGAGTGTGGTTGTTGTCTGGGTTTAAGTAGCCTCACCTGGCTCGAGTCCAGGTGAGGCTGGGTAAGGCTGCACACCTGTGGTGCATTGATTAGTCAATGCACCACAGGTTAAACCAGCCATCACCACACACACTCACACAGGAAGTGCTAGCATGCTAGCTTGTTACCACTTGCTCTCTCATTCATTACTATAAACTCGGCAATAAACCGGATTATTCAACATCAACTGCCTGTGTCCTTGGATGGGTGGAGCCGCAGAAAAGGCACTTTAGTGGCGTATAGCAGAAGCCACTACTACACATATGCATAAAACACAACGATTGACCTTCTTCATAGATATATTAATACCATTCCTCTCAAATTATCCTTTACAAATTGATCATATATATTGGATTAGATTAAGACTCAAGATACTTTTATCCTAAGCTATTTACAGTGAATTTAGATACATTACTGACCAGTTTGGCGTTAAGAATCTTGCTCAAGGATGCCTTCAAGGCAGACCATAATGTAGCCATCATGATACTAGCCATATAATGTCCTCGGCTCCATCCTGCTGTACCTGGAGGCTTTGAGAGGTATGGTCCATGTCCTGGTGCTTCTGTCTCAGCAGGTGGAGCTCCATCTGGAGGTCCGTCACCCTGGCCTCCACCGCCCGGATCTGCCTGGTCATGACCCGGATCACCTCCACACTCTTCTGGAGCGCATCTGTTCAGACAAAATACAAATAGCCTTTTAACCACAATGGAAAAACGTATATATCACTGGAGAGAATACACTGCGCACTTACTCCTTCAAGATCCAGATTCAAGATTCCTTCATTGCCATATGTAACAAGTACAATGGAATGCTTACTCCCTATGGACCGCTCCAGTATTCTTCTAAACATATATTCTAAAACAATTAAGTACAGTAAAAAGTAAAAAGTAAGAGTAGCAATACTAAGGCGGGTAATTGATAAGTGACCAGTGCAGTACAGTACAGTGAGAGTGCCTGCATGCTATGTAGCCGAGTTCCTAGTGAATTGTAAGTCCAAAAATAGTCCAATAGTTCAAAAACTCAAATCATTGAGTGTATAATTGTAAAAGTCCAATTACGGTGCCTTATATGATTTTTTCCATCAATACAATACAATGATAACATAGACTATTAAATTTAGTTTGGCCATAATTTGATAGTACACTACATTACATTTGTCATTGAAATCTAAATTATAGACTAGATTTTCCTATTTTCTGTTCACAGGAGAGCTGCTGAACTGCCAAACTGACGGGAGACCTTTGAGGCGCTCTTGCATTGTGTTGTTGTGTTTCCTCACCGCCCTGGCTGAGGAGCCGCCGTCGGTCCTGTTCCCTGGCCCAGAGCTGCTGGCGGTGGGAGGCAGCCATGGTGTTCAGCTCCCGGTCGCTGTCCTTCAGCTCAGAGATGAGGAGCTGCCACTCTCGCCTCTGTCTCTGGATGGTGGAGCTCTCCGAGATCACTCACGACGGGCGACATTCTGTTTAAGAAACAAAGGAAACAAAACAAACACAGGCAAAAAATGTATTCAAGGGCATGAAAACACGTTTTAAACATATGCTAAATGTGAGCTGGTTGTGTTTTAGAGAGACAATTCTGAAAATGTTGATAGTCTAGCTACTTGTGTGTTCTGGGTTCGAAACCCCAAAAAGCTACAGTCGAAAGAACAAGCCACATGTCCTAAGGAAAAGTGACAGTACATCACTTTGGATAAAAGCATAGTTAAATAATTTTCTCATATCATAAAATGGTTATTATATTACACACTATATTCATGCAGGAAATATATGTTGTAAAGTAACACAAGTTCAACACTATTACTACACAAGCCTGAACCATCCCATCCACTTCATTCTCAGATCGGAGGGATACGTTGCCGACGTCACAGGCAATACTGGGGCAACTTTATTCTGAAATATGGAATCCAAAGGTATTTTTGAATACCATGACTATTTCCCAATTGTAATGTCACTTGTGGAGATAATCTAATGTAATTGCTCACCTTTACTGGTGTGCTAATGCCAAGCCTCAAAAGAAGTGTCTAAATCAAATAAAAGAAAGCTAGATTAGCAGTAGAAACTTGTTGGACATTTTATGCATATAAAAGCACACATGATATGACAAATGCTTCAGAAAATCTACATGAATGTAGATGATGAAATGTTTAGATGTACATTTTAAAAAATAATAATGCCCTTTAACATTATGCATTTACCAGATTCCAAGGGTGAGGTTGAAGTCTCATAGATACCATCTTGTCTGGTCCCACTGTTGTCGTTCATGTCAACGTTTTGGCTCAACAAGTGAACCTTCTAGGCATCATCGACAATACATAGAGTAATGCATATGACAGGTCATGAACTTTCAAGGCACTTATCATAGACAATACATATAGTAATGCATATGACAGGTCATGAACTTTCTAGGCACTTATCATAGACAAAACATATAGTAATGCATATGACAGGTAATGGACTATCTAGGCACTTATCATCGACAATACATATAGTAATGCACATGACAGGTAATGAACTTTCTAGGCACTTATCATCGACAATACAGATAGTAATGCACATGACAGGTCATGAACTTTCTAGGCACTTATCATAGACAATACATATAGTAATGCACATGACAGGTCATTAACTTTCTAGGCACTTATCATAGACAATACATATAGTAATGCACATGACAGGTAATGTTACTACGATGTAGTTACCGTGCTGAATGAAATATTTTTCTCCGAACGACCAGAGGATATTTGTAAACAAATTTCTAGCAGATCATAAACTTGACGTAGTTTGAATGTAAAGCAAAATGCTGTTACCAAGACGACTGCATCTGAGGCGAAGACTCAACTGTGATTGGCTATTCAAAACCCCGCGTCACGTCGGAAGTACAACGAGCATTTCCGGCTTGAGATTTTTTTTTGTGTGATGATGATTTTACAAAGTGATGCTGCTGGTGTACCATAGACTGTAAAACATAGCGGTGTACGTAGCCTAGCATTGGCCTGAATGTTGTTCCCTAACACACATTATTCCACCAAAGTGATTTCTTTCTGAGAGTTGTAATAAATAAATACCCACATGCATATAATCAAGGCACACTTTTGTTTTGTATGAGAACTTTCTAAAACGGATATTGCATCTGGTTAATTAATTAACCAATTAATTGGTTCATTCACTGGTTGTCGATAGACCCGCAGCATAAGTACATTCGTATTTATTTAATAACACTGCACTAAAATAACCCGCTGCCTATTCGATGTGACATTTCTAACCTGTTAAAATAAAAATAAAAATAGATATCGTGAAGAGAGACGGGGATGTGCCTGTGGTGTACTGCACACTCCAGAGCCATAGGGGGCGGTGACTAACCCGTAGTGACACGGCTAATACACAAACCCCGAGGAGGAGGAGGAGCGGAGCCAGGCGTGCTCTAATGTTAACACAACCACAACTCTCATCGCAATTGTTCCTTCAAGTTTGTTTCCACACTTCAATAATGCGAACCACGTTGTTGAAAGGAAGACGTTAACAGTGTGTGTTTGAAGGGTACGTGTCGTCGCCTCTTCGTCTCTCGCAGTGTTGTGTTGGATTCAAAGGGCGGTTTAGCGGCGGGGTGGCTCAACGTTAGCGAGCCTCCTTTTGCCTTGGAAGCGTCGCTGCTAGCATCGGTTACACTGCGTCTCCCCGCAGCCGTCGGCTCGGCGGCTGACAGCTCGCTGGGGCGTTGAATGAAACCGACACAACGCGCGCAGTTTGTGGTTCCACGTCCAGGTGTCATGTCTGGGGCGGAGGCGTGGCGTGGCGGGGAGTCACCACCGTGGCGCTGAAACCACCGGTTCCCCTTTAGACGCGCCGCATGTGTTAGCAGCGAGCTAGCGTCAGCTTATAGTCCAGACATAGTACGTTGCGTCGGGGCGTACTAGTAGAAATAATAATACTGTGTACGCAAGGACTGGTACTAGTAATCCAGCCGTTCATGATGTTGTTGGACAAAATAACTGTGTGTGTGTGTGTGTGTGAAGCTGTTGTACGTGACACTACATCATGCAATTGCATCAGTAGGGTCTCCTCATGCAAGCCAACCATGTCGGGGTTATGGGATTTAAGAAACCATCACGACGTTGTGGGGGGCAGCATAGTAGATGTTTATTGGCGTTGAGTTGTGAACCTGATGGAGAAGTGATCTCTGTCATTCGTGTTCCATATGTAATAACCAGCCTGTGTGCAAAAGCCTTCAGCAAAAAAGTGATTATGAGATTTTCTTTTTGTTTCCAGAATATTTGTAATGGCTACTACTGAAAACATGGAATCCAGTTCACCAGAGTACAGAGGGGACCATGGTACAGCCCACTCGGATTCCAAGTATCCAAATAAAGTCCTTTATTGTGGAGGTAATGATGCATAATATATGCGCAGTATAATTGATGCATTGTCATGCGCTGTGAATGGATGCCAGTGATTTGTTCTGTAAATGTATTCTATAAATGTTCTAACCCCTTTCTTTCTTTGTTTCAGTGTGCTCTTTGCCTACAGAGGTAAATATACCAATATTAATTGTGTAATTTCTCATCACACCGTTGTTATTGCCTGTAACCTAATTGTATATGTGTACCATATAGAATAGTGTTGTAGAAGTAAAGTGATGTAATTGTACCCTTGTACCCAGTATTGTGAGTACATGCCGGAGCCAGCCAAATGCAGGCATTGGCTCGAGAAGAACTTTCCAGATATCTTTGCCAGGTTGACTGTAGGTGAGTACCACCTATGTTATATGTTATGTAATATGCGATGAGATGCGACATGTGCATAAATATGACATTTTGTTTCCCCATCAGACCTGCCAGGATGGCTGTGTGTCTTTCAAATGACACAATGTTATACATTCCAGTCTAGAGAATTCACAAAACACGTGTTCAGATTGACTGCCGTTTGGATGGCCATTTTTATAATATATGAATAATAGTTGTGCTAGTAAGCTCCTGCATTCAAAAAGTAACAGGCGGCAGTAATTCATTAATGTTGTGGTTAGCATAGACAGTCGGAGAGGGAACACTTTCAGCTGATTTTGGCTCGAGGCAATGTCTTCTGCAAATGGATCTCCTGCTATGACTATATGACCACATTTATGAATAGATCCTGGTGTGTGAATGTCATGTAAAGATCCAACAGACCTCTACTCCACAGAATGTCTCAATGTAATTGTCTTTCATTGAGCAACCAAACAAATGTAAAATGTCAAAATCATAAATGTATTCACAATATTAGACAGTAGTATTCCGTTCCATACATATGGGAGATTTGTAAGCGTGTATGTAGCCTATGTTGTCTATTGGTACGTATCAGCAGCCCCTAGTGGCAGAAAAGGGTATGGTTGAAGTTTTCCTCTACCATATTCTATACATTGAACCGTGACATGCAAATTCAGAGGGCTGTCCATCACCACGAGTGAGCATACTGCTCACGACATACTTTTTATTGTATTTATGCCATTGAAACCTCATTCTATGACACAACACATTTCCACTGATTTGGGTTTATTTACCACTAATGGCAAGCTAATAATACCTAGCTTAATGTGTCAGTAGCTTACAGACTGTAGTATTTCACAAAGACACCAGGAATAGCGCTTCCGGTGTCACAGTGGCATGCTGAGATGTTCGCCAGTCGCAATTCCAGTCAGATTGTGTCATTAATTGATGATTGTGTATTTATCATCCATCCATCCATCTTTTACTGTCTCCCAGGCCCGCAAGGGAACATACCGAAGCCAGAGGTCGTGACTGGAGAGGCGCCGCCGGCTGTGGAAGAGGAGGAGAAGAAGAAACAGAAGAGAGGTTTGTGTGATATTCCAATCGAGAGTCAACGACTAGGGACAGGGCAGTGTCATGGCCCGGGTGTTCAACTCCTAGCCAGAAGGGACTGGGTGTTATCCCCAATGTCTACAACCTATCAGATGTAAGCGACCTTAATGACATATGTCTGAATTCACTGTAAATTGCTTTGGATAAAAGGACTAAAGGCTAAAGGACTACAAAAATGGCGAACACCAGCAAGATGAATATGTAGACTTGGTTTCAACTCTTTTACTTCTTGATTTGTGGTTTAAATGAATGTTATGTTTTCTCAGGTGGGAGAGGCCAGATTAAACAGAAAAAGAAAACAGTACCACAGAAAGTCACAATAGCAAAGATCCCGCGGGCCAAGAAGAAATACGTCACAAGAGTGTGCGGCCTGGCGACGTTCGGTAAGAAGAATTACATCTGATGACACAGAGTGCTGCCAAATACAGATGGCTAATGTTGGTTCACTTCAATATACTAGCGTTGGTGCAATTGGTTCTCATCAATGCAATGCTCTGGGTGTGTGTGTTGTGCTCCCCAAACCTTTCAGACATCGAGCTTAAGGATGCACAACGGTTCTTTGCCCAGAAGTTCTCCTGTGGAGCCTCGGTGACGGCGGAGGATGAGATCATTATTCAGGGAGACTTTACAGATGACATCATTGACGTCATTCAGGAGAAGTGGCCAGAGGTAGGCGATGCACTTACCCTTTTGTACGTGATCCGGGAAACTTTCTTTAAGCTTATTTAAGCAGCAATTGATATCTTAAAGGGATACTTGCGTAAATGTTAAGTGGTGCCAAAACAAATTCAAGCAAATATTTTTGCTATGGATTACATGGCAGGAAAATCAGAAAAGGCTTTTGTTTTGACCAGATTTCTGCTTTAGTGCTTGGTTGGTTCACGGTCGTTAGAACGACGGGAGGTGAACAAAGCCCCCCAAAAATTTGTCAATCTCTTCTCTTTTTAGGTGGATGATGACAGCATCGAGGATTTGGGAGAAGTCAAGAAGTGAAGACCCCGATATGCACTTTTACTGATTATGGATGTGACATGTAACAGCAAAACCTTGGCCAAATGTACACGTTAACATTAAACAAACAAAACAAAAAAAAAAAGAATCATTTTATATCTATTTTATTTACTGTATATAAAGACTGTGGACAGGGCAACTGACTGGCAGTTTAGTTATTGATAGCTGCTTCCTCATTTACCAAAAGCTGTGGTGTGTTCATGTAAATCCCTCCCATTTCTCTCAACAAATCTAGGCTAATAAAGTCTAATTCACCTGGTCACTACTTATAATTTGTATACATTTTCTAATTTAATTCCAACGCCTTTTTAAAAAAACGGTTATGTTTTAATTAGGATGTTGGTTGTCGTCATGCTTGTGACCAAGGAGGGGACTAACCACAAGCTGTTTGTTTTTCAGGGACTTTGCATGTGGTTTTATAATGATGGCGGTATCCCCTTGACGAATACAGTGTACCCATGTATTCATATTCCCATGTGCAAATATCAGCTCCCTCCAGATAACCTTTTAGTGCATAAATACTGTGCCAACGCCATACTTTTACATGTATTCAGATTAGTTTGCATGAACGCACGCACACAGAGCTGACCGCTGGCGCAAACAATCAATCCATCCATCCATCTCTGTTGACACTGCTAAGAGCAGCAAACGGTCGGCATTGACCTGCTGAGCGTGCAGCCATGTCTCAAATGTTAAACCTCACCGCGGTGGAAACCTGCTGCGCCTTTGAGTCCCCCATCCTGGACCAGCTCCTACCTCCCATCCTCGTGCTGGAGTTTATCTTCGGTCTGCTGGGCAACGTGGTGGCGCTGTGGATGTTCGTCTTCCACATGGACAGCTGGAAGCCCAACTCTGTGTACCTGACCCACCTGGCCGTGGCCGACTCCATCGTGCTGTTTTGCCTGCCCTTCCGGGCCGACTACTACCGCCGGGGGAAGGACTGGCTGTATGGCGACGTGCCCTGTCGTATCCTGCTGTTCCTGCTGGCGGCCAACCGCGCCGCTGGGATCTTCTTCCTCACGGCGGTGGCCGTGGATCGGTACTTCAAGATCGTCCACCCACTGCACAGCATCAACCGGCTGGGCCTGGGCTACGCCCTGTGGGTGTCCTTGGCCCTGTGGGCACTGATCGTCCTCGCCACGGGATACCTGCTCTCTGACCAACACTTCTTCTACCGTGACAACCGCACGCAGTGCGAGAGCTTCAACATCTGCATGGGCTACAGCCCTCTGTCCACCTGGCACAACACCTTCTACGTGATGCAGTTCTCCCTGCCCACGTGCATCGTGGCCTTCTGCACGATCCGCATCACGTGGCAGCTGAAGAACAGGACCAGGGTGGACACCGGCGGGAAAATCAAGCGGGCCGTACAGTTTGTGCTCGCCGTAGCTCTGATCTTCGTCACGTGCTTCCTTCCCAGTACCGTGTCCCGCATGGCCGTGTGGGTCCTCAAGACGCGGTACAGCGAGTGCCACTACTTCAGGCAGGCCAACCTGGCGTTCTACACCTCGGTGTGCTTCACCTACTTCAACAGCGTGCTCAACCCGCTGGTGTACTACTTCTCCAGCCCCTCCTTCAGCGGCATCTTTCAGAAGCTCCTCAACAAGCTCCTGGGGAGGGAGGGAGAGGGAGAGGAAGAGCAGGCTGCGACAGTGGTGGCCCCTGGAAGGATGTAGAGGCAATTTTGTGATTTTTATTCATTTATTTATGTATTTATAAAATTAATCCTCTCATGAAGAATATTAGCTTATTTGTGGTAAGTCCATGGAAATGATCATTGAAATGTGCAAGATAAAAAATGTGTCAATGCTTCATTTACATTTACATTTACATTATATTAGGCCTATAAATAAAGGCATTAAGAATTCAGAGCTAGGTTATTTTTTGGGGTTTGTTTGCATTGGAATTTGTCATCAAAAAGCCTATATAAAAGTAGGCTACATAAGATAATATAGTGATATCTATATTTTTGTCTCATTTCCATTTTACTTTTATCTTTTCAACATGTATGTAACTATAATGTGTCACCTTTTCATTTTTATGATTTGGAATACTGCATGATCTCTGAGATTATGCCAGACAGAATTATGGGCCTGTATTTCCTACTAATAAAGAAATATATTAAAAAAAAAAAGTGTTTTGTAAAAGGAAGATCATGCTATTTCCCTCATCCAATGGTGAGGCTATGTTTCAAGTATATCAAAAATGTTTGCTACTATCAGATGCATTTGAATTGATTCCATGTGATCAATAACGCTATGAAAAAAGCCTTTTTGGATAAAATGGAATACTACGTGGTTGAATGTAAATATAAAATCTAATGAATAAAAAAAGACTTAAGTCTGAAGTCTAAGTCTGAATAACTTGACAGTTTTCTTTTTACTGGTATGACGATTTAATAATGGAAAATAAAAGAAGACCTGATCGACATCAGAGCGCGCCTGGCCTCTGCAGACGGAGCTAACCGTTAGTGGGCGGATACTTTTAAGTGTATTTGTGGCTACAGCGCAGCCGCAAGTAGGAGGGGTTTGTTCGTTCCCACATTTGATTGGTTGAGCGGCTACATCTCAATAGAAACCCAAACAGCGTGACAAGACCCCTACGTAACAGACCCTAACTAAGGTAATTGACGTGAACAGTAATGCTATTTTATGACGCGATATGAAAAACAAATACAATAAATTGGAGCCTAATTGACGAGATTCAATTTCTCTCCACAGATTTACGTCCGATTTGAGGTCAGCATGACAGAGAGGCAGGTTAGTAGCTTATAGAGCTTGCTAAGAAAATCCGTGCAAGACGAGTATTTTCGCTATTACTAAAAGTGGGTGCATTTTGTCTGTGTAGTTGAATTCATGAAAAGTTCAAATCCAAAGTGTAATCCAAGATTTACACTAGCTGTTGTCCCAATGGCTTTCATTTGGCTGTGCAAATATACAGTATGGTCTGAAATTATTTTAACTACAACTTAATTTATGCAAAACGTATGGATTAAAAAAAAAGTCTAATAACTGTGATGGGATAGCCATGCAATTTGTCAAAAACTTAGTTTTTCATTAATTATGGAGTTAAAGCAGTTATTGGCAGTGGGCTCAGCCTTTTGGACCATACATTATTAAAATGTTTGTGTTGCCAGAAGCTGTGCTGCATAAATAACTGACCATTTCTGCCGTTTCTGCAGGTTCATGTCTCCGTGAGGCATTTGGACAATGCACTTGAGGTGTACCTCTGTAAGAAGTGCCCTAGTTATCACTGCCCTCTTTGCCCCACTGAAAAAGTACAATTCAAAGCTGCACACGAGGCAGTGGGACACCTCCAGCGTCATTTAACATGGACAGTTGTTCATGGGTGTAAGTATTGATACTTGGTTGTACTCATTGGTACATCTCTGCTGTTTAACATGTCAGTGGATTTGGCCTAAGACTTAGTCATGTGCTTGTGTACGTTGTTTCTTGTTGACGTATGATTTGAATATGAACAATTATATGAAAACCATTTGTTGTTATTGATATTCCTTCTTTACTCATTTCAGGTTTCAAAATGTATAAATGTCACCTTAGCTGCCATGACCAACCGCATTATCACTGTCATAGTTGCCACAAGTTCATTGTCAGAAGGTGTGACTACACCACTCACATTAAGAGGCATCCCTGCCCAGCACCCCAGAACCCCAGCGCACCAGCAGAGTGTCCTGTCTCAGGTGGTATGCCCCCCAGCCCCCCTTGTTTTGGACCCCTGAATCCTCCTGTCAGACCCTCCGACCCTTCTGATGGACCCCCTCGTCCCCTGGTTGGACCCCCCGACCCTCCTGTCAGACCCCCTGCCCAGTGCCCCAGACCTGCGGTGTCTGGCTTGGTAGGTAGAATTTGAGTAGTGCACTGCCCTAAATGTGACTTAAGTTTGTAGGCTGAAAACCATGGCAGTATGTTCCAAAACTCTTTTAACCTGACAATTTAGATCCTCTTTTTCTCATAATAACTGGTAACTGTCATCTGAAAATGCATATAGTTATAATTGTAGCTACAACTCAATCCACTAGCTGTTGCTAATGGGAAAATTTGCAAAGTGCCGGTTTACAGCAGTTAACTGTTGGCAGTGGACTCAGATTTTTGGATAATACTGTAAGTTATTAAAATGCTTATTGTGTTGCCACAAGCAGAGCAGCATTAAGATCTGACCATTTCTGCCATTTCTGCAGGTTCATGACTCTGTGAGGCATTTGGACAATGCACTTGAGGTGTACCTCTGTAAGAAGTGCCCTAGTTATCACTGCCCTCTTTGCCCCACTGAAAAAGTACAATTCAAAGCTGCACACGAGGCAGTGGGACACCTCCAGCATCATTTAACATGGACAGTTGTTCATGGGGGTAAATGTTTCTTTCTTTTTTAAAATATCTTTGTATCTTTTAATACTCATTGGTAACTCTGCTGTTTTAACATATAGATGTATTTACATGCTGTGCTTATGACATGTTACTTATGAAATGTATAGCAAAATATGTTCAAAGTAGCTCTAATATTGTAATTTGTTTAGTTGTGCAAACAAATATGTTATTATTGATATTCCCTCTTTACTCATTTCAGGTTTCAAAGTGTATAAATGTCACCTTAGCTGCCATGACAAACCCCATTATCACTGTCATAGTTGCCACAAGTTCATTGTCAGAAGGTGTGACTACATCAGTCACATTAAGAGGCATCCCTGCCCAGCACCCCAGCACCCCAGCACACCTGCAGAGCGCCCTGTCTCAGCTGGTGTGCCCCCCAGCCCCCCTTGTATTGGACCCCCTTGTCCTCCTGTCGGACCCTCCGACCCTTCTGATAGACCCCCTAGTCCTACTTTTGGACCCCCTGATGCTTCTATTGTGCCCCCCGGCCCTTCTGTTGGACCTCCAGGCCCTTGTGTCGGACCCCCCGACAAGCGCCCCAGACCTGCTGTGTCTTGCCTGGTGGCTGCCAGTGTGAAGTTGAAGTTGGTGCACTGCCCTAAATGTAACTTAAGACTCTATGCCAAAAACCTGAGGATACATCTCACAAGGAGGCATACTGCTACCAGCATAGCTGTTACTTCTGCAAACCACCTTGCCAGACAGTGTGTGGACGGCATTCATGGAGTGGATACCACAGCATTATTAAAAAGTTGATTCTGATTGATCAATAACGTTCCAAGGGTGTGCATTATTTTTCAATAACTGGGACACATCAGCCTATTAACAGTTCAAAATCAATGCTCTAAAAATCCAACATCATAATTTCTGCTGATTTTTCCATACACAGGGCTGCAAAAACACACAGCATTCAGTGAACCAATCAAAAAAAGGGTAACATTGGTACGATGTAAGCAACACAGCTATAACTAATACAATTTATAATGGGTGTGTAGATTTGCAGAAGTCTGCAAATGATCAAGCATTGACAAAAATCAATAGTGTTGGTGGCGCAGAGATGGTGAGGGGCCCCCAAATCTAAATCTGCTTCGGGCCTCATAAAGGCTTGGGACGGCACCGACTCTTACTAACATTGATTTATGAATTATAACGAATTACAGATAAAAACACAGAATATAACCTTAGAGAAGGACAGGTTGAGGAGGGGGTGGGTCTATATCGCTTCTCAGCAGCCAATCAGAAGGACTGTTGGTCATTATGGGTCATTGGGGGCTGTGATCTACTACTATGTAGGATTTTACAGCACAAATCGCTTTAAATCACCAGTTTGTGAGCAGGCTGTGGTTAAAGTTAAAACATGAGAGCTTCCCTGACTCTCTGTTGCGTAGAACAGCTTCTGGGATGATTTCTCTTATATTTGAGTCGGGTCGGATTTCGTGGGAAAAAGGAACGAAGTGACGTGGATAAGCGTGGATAATTCAAAAAAATATATATTTCATAGCTTTAAAAAGAAAAATGTGTACAAGGTTTAATTATGATTAGAACTAATATTAGTTTCTGATTGTTATTGTCAACCCACAACCGAGCTCAGAATGCACTTGATTCTTACATAGGCCTATAGTACCTTTAAAGTACAAAACTAAATACAGCAGACAACACAAAAAAAGATGAAAAAAAAAGATGTAAACCCAAAAGGTAGTCATCTTTAAATCACTTCATTTAAATACAGTTTGGACCGTGTTCTTTTCTTGTACTTTTTTTATTTGATTAATAGGAGATAAAAAAAAAAAAAATGAATCACCAAGACATGTTGTGAAGCTGACGTCAGTGGCAGAGTGTCTGGCCAGGGATGGGAGGCTGGAGGCGCGGATGGGAGCGGATCACTCCTCCTCTCCAGTCTCATAACGCTGCTGCTGCTGCTGCTGCTGGAGGCTGGAGGCGCGGCGGTGCACCCGACGACTGGGACTGGGCGGCTCCTCTAGACACCAAGAGCCCCAAAGTAAGCCCGTTCGTTTTGTTGTCACGCATGTTTGTTGTTGTTGGTTGTTGTTGTTGTTGTTGTTGAACGTTGAATGTTCTCCTCTCTGAGTAGCTTCTCCAATGATCCGACGGGAACCCGTTATGCTATATCGCTAGTCTGTAAGCTAGCTAGCGTCTTCACGTTACCTTATTGACATGACTGACAGCAACTAAAATAACAAACATTCACATTAATAAGCAAATATTACCGGGGGGGGGGGGGAGTATCCAGGCAGCATACTTAATAGACATATAGTTAATAGACATATAGTTCATAGACTATACTTAATAGACATATAGTCGACACGACGCGTCATATGCAGAAACTCGCGGCATTTTTTCCTAGACATAAACGGTGCGATATTACAGAAACACGTGGTTTGTTGTCACACCCTAACGTGTTTACGACTGCCTGGTTGGAGATGTTAAGACGTAGATGTATAATGTGTCCTATGGGCGTCATCTTTTCCCTTTATGTACTGTACTACCCGTAGACTTACTGATAAAACACGCTGGACCCACCCTGATCCAGTCCAATGTCCAGTGCTGTTGCGGAGGAGTGAGAGGTTGAAGTCCATGTTGCTCAGGAGTGTTCAGTCATCTTGAGGTTGGACGTGGGCGACTCCTGTATCACGGAGTTATAAACACTGGATCCTCATGTTGTAAACAAGGCGGCTGCCACTTGGAAAGTCACGTACTGGGTTGTTTTTTTTGAGGCGAGTTGTCTTGAGTTGTCCAGTTGAAATGTCAGTTGTTTGACTGACATTTCCCAGACATTAAAACCTAACATAGTCGCGGGTTTGGACATGTTTGATTTTAGGGATAGGCACTGGGATAGGCTAGATGGATGAGACTGAGTTCGTGGCTAACTTGGCCTACACATTGTACACCTGCTATATTCTTTGACTTGTTTATTTGAGGGCTGGTGATTGGCAATATAGTTAATATAGTATTACTATATTATTAAGCATCCACAGGCCTAATCTAGTTATTTAGATTCAGCGGAAATGTAATTTAGAATAGGTTAGGATAGGTTAAATCCCCAACATCTAACTGTAGGCATCCTATATAAAGATGCCCAAGCCCTACCTGGTCCGTAATGCCATGTATCTAAAAATCCACAGTTTGTCACATTTGTATAAAAGTGGCTGCTAAAATGACAAATATCTTAAATATCTTTTTTGTATTTTTTGTGTGGTGGTAGTTGTGAGTGGGCCGTGGGCGACCCAGTAGACTCCCCCAACCCTGCAGCCCTGGGGGGCTGAGACAGAGAGAGTCATGAGTACAGGAAAGCCCAGCGGACTGAAGCCTCCCACCAAGATAGTACGACCTGCCGGTGTGCCAGTGAGGACATCCCCCTCTTCTGGTAGGAACCACACGGTGTATTGCCCGATTTAAAACTGATGGTGTTTATGTAATGGTTCTAGATGGTAAGAGCAGTGTCTGAATAAAATATACTACACGGCTCATGGTTCCTGCAGGTGCTCTGAAGCCCGTCCCTCCCGCTCCAGAGAAATCACCGGCCGCAGACGGGGTGAGCTCCCCCAGCCAGGATGGAGCCCCTGGACCAGACTTCAAGGTGGGGGAGAAGGTCTGGGTGAACGGCAACAAGCCGGGCTACGTGCGCTTCATCGGGGGCACCCAGTTCGCCCCGGGCCAGTGGGCCGGCATCGTGCTGGATGAGGCCATCGGGAAGAACGATGGATCGGTGTCGGGGGTCCGCTACTTCCAGTGTGAGGACGGCAGGGGGATCTTCACGCGGCCGTCCAAGCTGTCCCACACCTCGCAGCCGCAGAAGGAGAAACGGGAGGCGACGGCGGTGGCAGTGGTGGTGAATGGAGGGAAGGTCGGTGCCAGCGTGGCCCAAGGCTCCGCCCCGGCCCAGGGAGAAGCTAAGGGGGAACCCCAGGCCACACCCACCACCGCCACCACCACCTCCGCCACCACCACCACTGCTGCTGCTGCCACTGCGGTTGCGACTACCCTTCCTGCTGGTAAGTTATAGAAAACATAAATACAATGACTCATTTATAAATGTTTGTCTTTGTTTTTTTTGCAATTGTTCATTAACCATACTTTTTACATTAAATTAAACATAAAAAAAGGTATTTATTTAATTTTAAAGAGATGGAATAAATAAAAGTGCTACAAATATTTGATATTAGAGTGCACCCTAAACAAGTACATCATCTTTTTCTGATTTTGTTTGTTTTGATAAATGTCTACTTGATTTATTTTTGTGACATGATCACGTTGTCATTGCAGCTCCGGGCGCGGATATCAAGACGAGTGGGAGTTTAAGTAAATCGTTCCCGGCCAGTGAGTCGGTGACCAATCTCTCGGAGACGGACTCGATCAAGAAGACCAAGAGAGAGCTGAGGTTGGGGGACCGCGTGCTGGTGAGAACACCATCAACCCCCTCAAAGGGACTGTGAAGGATTTTTACATGCATAAATTATTTAAATGCAAATATATGAACATGATGTGATTTAACTTTAGAAATGCGACCTTCCCCCGACTCTCTCCGTAGATCAGCCCGTAGATCGATTTATATTAAATTAGAACCGGGTCGGGTTTGCCGGGAAAAAGGATGCAAGTGACGTCTAAGCACGGATTATGGCAAAAATGTATTTTCTAACTTTCATTTTGTACGTTTATTTATGATTATAGCTCACGCTAGTTGATGATTGTTATTTTCTCAACCCACGGAGCTCGCACTCCAGTGCTCTGAATGCACTGAGCTCCAGCAGGCTGCAGTTCACTTACCGGCCAAAGGAGCCAGTAATTCTTACGCATAGTACCTTTAATATGAATCCTTTAATCAACACTGTGTCCACGCTGGTTACCCACGCCTGGTGTCTCTCTACCCTGTCTGGGTAATGAAGGTGGGCGGCACCAAGGCGGGGGTGGTGCGGTTTCTGGGTGAGACGGACTTCGCCAAGGGGGACTGGTGCGGCGTGGAGCTGGACGAACCACTGGGGAAGAACGATGGGGCGGTGGCCGGAGCCAGGTACACCGCAAACGAAATCCACCACCCCCTCCCCCCCTCGACCTTTTTTCCACAACGATGTCCGTAACGCAGTGTAGCCGCCCAACATTACACATTAACATTAGAGCGCAGGCAGGTGTTTTCACTTCATAGCGTGTTCAAAGACAAGCAGCACTGTGCATGCCCTGCGTAACTATACAAGGGAACAGCACCCATAATTAGTTATCACAGTTATGAGCAACACCTGTATTTTCTTCAGTTGATCACTGGCGAGGTGCAGGTGGTTCAGCACTGTCTGTAGGTGAGGGGGCGTGGCTAAAAGGGCCTGATTAGAAGACTAGTGATTAGTGAGCCAGTGGCAGGTGTCATCAATTACTAATCACCTGTCTTTTCTAAGTTCATTATAACATTTGTGACCTTTCTGCAATATAGAACCCTTTTTGGCAGATCATCAGTGGTGAAGTAACTTCCTGTTCCTGTCATTTTACCGTTAGCTGGGTGGGTTTTATTTATGTCTGTCTCAGCATCAGCGTGGTCAATGTATATTTACCTGACACTAGTTGTGTCTCTACCGGTGCACTGCCAGACCTAAATCCAACGAACCCATCATTAATGTTATGAGCTACACGTGTGGTTTTCCCCTGTGAAGAGGCTCTATTTCTCCCTAAAGAAACATCCAACGGTGAGGGCCACACTAGACAATTTTCCAGTCCTGTGTGCGCACACACAACACACACACACACACACACACACAACTGTAGTCCTCGGGGAACACACGTCTAAAGACTGAGGACAGAGGACGCAGTGTCATGCTCCTCATGCATACACACACGAAGAGTGTATTCGCCCAGTGTTTTGACACCACAGCAAAACAAGCAAGCAAACAAACAAATGTACAGCTCGCCACTTGGGTTATTGGTAACAGTGGCCTGCATCGAATGAAAGCGGAAAAATGGAAACAAAAGCTTCTTTTACACAGCCTTTTCAACGCGGGAATGTTGCGCCTTTATTCTGCCTCGCCTTCTGCGTAAAAAGTACAATTATGGGAAGATGGGGGAGGGGGCATTTTTGTTCCCACTTTAAGCTGGCCAGCGGACGTAGTAACAGAGCCGCATCGATGTCTGTGTAAAAAGGGTGAACCGGCATGCTGTGGCAGGGGTGTGGTGTTTTGATGCCCCATTACATGTGCAAATTTATCTTCAATATCTTTCATTTCTCTTTGAGATCTCACATCGACACGTTGCTTGCACAATTCGGCCCCTGTAAATGTATGCATCAACGTGTTGTATATGATGAATGCACTATAAATGTGCACGGCTAGCAGAAGCACCGTCATTATTGTTCAGAAAGCAATGTCACTGGAGACACTGACGCTGTTGCGTTGTGTTCTTGTCTCGTTTCCCCAGGTACTTTCAGTGCATGCCCAGGTACGGCCTGTTTGCGCCCGTCCACAAGGTGACACGCATCGGGTTCCCCTGCACCACGCCCACCAAGGCCAAGAGCGGGCAGAGGATGTCCATGCTCAAACACAGCCCCAGCGCCTCCTCCATCAGCTCCCTCAGCTCTGTCACCTCCTCCGTCGGTGGGAAGCCCAGCCGGTCCGGCCTGGTGAGAACCAACCAAAAGCACAACCTTACCAGAGGTCTAGAGGTCTTGCCACAAGGAAAAAAATCCTTAAAAGGGGCAGTAACACAGTTAAATCCACACAGATATTTTATAGTTCAGACAATTCATTCAATGGCCGAGTCATTACACTTACTTGTAACCTCTAACTTTTAACCTGTAACATGTAACTGCAGCATGCAACTTGTAACATGCAAGATGCAACATGCAACTTGTAACTTGTAACCTGTAAGTTACAGGTTACACACAACTTGTGACATATTTTGTATGCGCTCCTCAGTTGACAGAGACGTCGGCCCGCTACGCCCGTAAGATCTCCGGCACCACGGCCCTGCAGGAGGCGCTGAAGGAGAAGCAGCAGCACATCGAGCAGCTGCTGGCCGAGCGCGACGTGGATCGCTGCGAGGTCGCCAAGGCAACCAGCCATGCAGGGGAGGTGCAGCAGGAGCTGACCTCCCTGAGGAAGGGACAGGACCAGGTGGGAGCCAGTGTGTGCTTAATGAGACCGCGAGCGCTAGGCTAGGTGTGATAGAATGAACCCACATGTTTTATTTAGTGGCTATTCAGGTCTGAGATGAACAGGGCTGCTCTAATTTAGGTGCATTCCAATTTCGATCTATATTGTTTCAGTGCTGTTTTTTTCCCACCCTGACCAGTTTGCTGTCACTCACGGGCTATAGTATCAGATTAGCAAGAAAGTGGAGTGCAGTGGCTTGGTAAAAAAAAACCAGCATTTTCGAACAAAATGTCTTATCATAACTAAAATTGTATTATACAATAACCAAACGATGGTAAAGGGGCAGTGAACCCAAAATCTTTTTTTGTTTCAAACGTTGTAATCATTTGCATAGTTATGCCATTTTGTCACTGTTACTACAATAAGAAGTAGTTTAGCAAAGAAATGGGTGTCAAATCCTTTGTTTTTGCTGGTGTCTGCCAACCAGTTTGTGAAGATTCCACTCTTACTTTTACGTCATGACGAAGGGACACCCACGGTGAGGTGTGTGTGGATGTATGGAGCGCCGTCTGAACAGAGATTATCTTTGATGCCCATGTCCGTGAGAAGGTTATGCCAAGGGCTGAACGATATGGTAAAAAGAAAATCATATTGAGATTTTGACAGATATTACGATATGATTCGCTATTGGCATCACAATTTTCATTGTCACTGAAAAATGCAAGGTGGCAGGGTGGGAGAACTCACACACACGATCCTCCGTATGGGGGCAGCGGTACCGGCAGGGGAGAGGCAGAAGACGTCATCATTGTGGTAGCAGGTCCAGAGCCAGGTGGCCAGTCAGCGGGGCAGAAGTACCGTGAAGGAGCAGGCAGACGGATGGTCAGGGACAGCTGGATGATCCGGAAGCCGGGAAGAGACGTCATAGAGAGGGAACGGCAAGCAGCCACAGGGATGAGCAGACGGGAACCAGGAAGTGAGAGGGTAGGATTCATGGTCGGGGACAGAAGGCTGAGGTGATTTCCGGGGATTCGCAGGCAGGTCAGGGACAGGCAGGATCCGTAACGGGTAATCAGGCAGAGGAGTACTGGAAAGTCTTGCAGAGGTAAGCGAAGATACAATCTGGCAGTTGAGCGAGTGGAAAGGCGGGGCTTAAATAGGGAGTTAATTGTTACAGAGAACAGGTGGAGGTGATGTGGTTGATGAGTTGATTGAATGATTGATTGACGGAGTGGAAACTCACAGAGTGACGTGGATCATGGTTCATGACAATAATGAACCAAATAATGAACCAAATAATGAAGGTTTCGAGTGTCACTTGTGTAGTGTCGCTTATTACAATATATTTTGTGTGTGCGTGTGTGTGTGCGTGTGTGTGTGCGTGCGTGTGTGTGTGTGTGTGTGTGTGTGTGTGTGTGGTAGTATGCCATAGAGACGGAGGCAAAGCTGGACCAACTGCGGAGCCTGGTGGAGGCAGCAGACAGGGAGAAGGTGGAGCTGCTCAACCAGCTGGAGGAGGAGAAGAGGTGGGGGAGGCCGACCAGCACCACCTACCACCACTGGGGCCTAGCACTCACATGTTTGCAGCTTATACTGTATATTTTTATACGTCCACAGTGTACATATGTTTATGTATGCTTTTGTAGTGGCTTTTCTGGGGCACCTCCAACCCAAGAACTCAGGCAGTTGATGTTGAATAATCTGGTTTATTGTAGACTTTTGTAGAATGAATGAAGAAAGAAGATATACAAGTGGACTCTTTTCAGGGTTACCATACCATACCTAAAATAAAAAATAAAACAACGAACCCCTCCAAACCCATTGTGCCCACACCTCCCCGCCCAGTGTGGCCAGCCAACCCCCCACCCCCCTCCCTCTCCGTCCTGGAGGCTTGGGCTGCTGCACGTCGAAACTTAATTTGTCATACTCTATGTGTTGATATGGTTGTATATGTTCTACATGTTCGGTCTAAAAATAGCCTTCCACGCTTTGTCCCTAAGTTGGCTCCATTCAGTCTATTGTGCAGAGTTGTTAAATGGATGTGCTTTCTCTAGGAAAGTGGAGGATCTGCAGTTCACTGTTGAAGAGGCCTGCATCACAAAAAGTGACCTGGAGGTAAAGAAAGATAATCGCTCATACGTATGTGTGGTCTCTCTCTCTCTCTCTCTCTCTCTCTCTCTCTCTTCTCTCTCTCTCTCTCTCTCTCTATCTCTCCTCTATCTCACTCTCACCCCTTTTGCACAGCCTTTTCAATGTGGGAATGTTGCAGCTTTATTCTGCCTCGTCTTCTGTGTAAAAGGTACACACGCGGAATGGGTGGAGGGAATGTTTGTTCCCCCATTAAGCCGGCGGTGGAGGTAGTGACAGCTAGATCCGTGATCCGTGTAAAAAGGGTGAACCGTCATGCTGGGACGGGTGCGTGACGTTTTAATGACGTGTTATGGGTGCAAATTTACTCCAATCTTTTCGTTTTTCTCCTGCGACATAGTTATGAACGCCTTAGCCGCACGACTCCGCCGTTGTATCGTCACGCATCAACTTGTCTTGTAATGTACCCTGACGCTGTTGTGTTACACCTGTTGTGATGCTGGGGTGGGGGGGGGGGCTCATTATGGCAGCTTTTTTGGTTCTGTGTAAAAAAAACAAAGCCAGCATAATGACGGATCCTCGTTACGGCATTATTGCGGGATCTCTGTATAAAAGTGTCTTACTCTATAAATAATTTTAAAATACAGATTTAAAACAGAAGCTGGTGTGAATTTTGGCTGTACAATAAACATTAGCACAAGGTCAGTCGGTCTCAAGGGCATGATAAAGAGACTGATCAAGTATGATACAAGTATCGTCTTTTACACAGAACCTCCTAATATTTTCTCTCTCACACACACACACACACACACTCACCCATACACACCAAATGCCCCTGTATTGCAATGATCACAGTAAGGTAAAAGAAGCATCAATCATTCTCGTCCACACCGCTGTTACCTATTTGCCTCCTTCCTCCTGTTTGGTTGACTTAACTCTTTTCTCTCCATGTTTGAATCTGGTGCCGACGAGAGGCATGGAGGGATGGACATTATAGTTTAGGCACTGGTATGTGCGAACTTGTTGAAAACAAGCTATATAAGCGGTGCGCTTTCTCTCTCTGTTTCTCTCTCTCTCTCTATGTATAAGTATTCTGCTGCTTGAATGACACACAGAGGATCCAAAACTTGTTTTGTTTTTTGTTTAATAAAAAAAAGCAATTATTTTCACTATTCATAAAACATATGGGGCTCCACGACACCCAGGCGGAGTGGCCTGGCCCTCCTTTACTTCAGTGGCCTGGCCCTCCTCTAGTTCAGTGGCCTGGCCCTCCTCTACTTCAGTGGCCTGGCCCGCCTCTAGTTCAGTGGCCTGGCCCTCCTCTAGTTCAGTGGCCTGGCCCGCCTCTACTTCAGTGGCCTGGCCCGCCTCTAGTTCAGTGGCCTGGCCCGCCTCTAGTTCAGTGACCTGGCCCTCCTCTAGTTCAGTGGCCTGGCCTCTAGTTCACTGCCTCTAGTTTCAGTGGCCGCCTCTAGTTCAGTGGCCTCGCCTCTAGTTCAGTGGCCTGGCCCGCCTCTAGTTCAGTGGCCTGGCCCGCCTCTAGTTCAGTGGCCTGGCCCGCCTCTAGTTCAGTGGCCTGGCCCTCCTCTAGTTCAGTGGCCTGGCCCACCTCTAGTTCAGTGGCCTGGCCCTCCTCTAGTTCAGTGGCCTGGCCCACCTCTAGTTCAGTGGCCTGGCCCTCCTCTACTTCAGTGGCCTGGCCCTCCTCTACTTCAGTGGCCTGGCCCTCCTCTACTTCAGTGGCCTGGCCCGCCTCTAGTTCAGTGGCCTGGCCCTCCTCTACTTCAGTGGCCTGGCCCTCCTCTACTTCAGTGGCCTGGCCCGCCTCTAGTTCAGTGGCCTGGCCCTCCTCTACTTCAGTGGCCTGGCCCTCCTCTACTTCAGTGGCCTGGCCCTCCTCTACTTCAGTGGCCTGGCCCGCCTCTAGTTCAGTGGCCTGGCCCACCTCTAGTTCAGTGGCCTGGCTACGGGCATTTTTTTTATCTGCGACTTGTGGGCCATGTAGAATCAGAATCAAAAACAGCTTTATTGCTTTAGTTTTTGCAAACAAGGAATGTGCTTATATAGATGGCCAGGCCCCCCGAGAAAACTCCCGCTGCTCCCGAAGGCCAGTCCGGGCCTGATTTGTATGATAAGCAAATTATATTCTTTGGAACCTCTCGCGGGCCACATAAAATGAGGTGCCGGCCCGGATCTGGCCCATGGGCTCATGACACATGTGGTCTACTGTTATTGAGTAAAATATGTGTATGAAGATCGTTTGAGGCCAGCTTAACATAGGCTGGTACAGCTGACTTCTTAGAGATGCCGAGTGATTTTAAATATTAAGTAAATATAGTACATCGCCTGATGATATGGATTTCTATAGAACCCAAATCAATGCGGAAGATTAACAATCGATTGGCCTCTGGTTTTTCGCATGCTATTCTCACGCCTTTTGTTGTGTTGATCACTTTAAATGAACTTCTATGGAAGGTGTTTTGCAACTCAACCTTTCATGTCTATCCTGACTCTCGCTTTGAGTTGCATGTCTTACTGATAGCTGTCAGCTTACTGATACTTTCCTGTGCTGTGTGTTTACCTTCACTAATAGGAGAAGTTAGCAACATCTGAGGCTGCTGGGTTTTTCTATTCCCTGAATAGAAGTTTCCTTAGTAACCCAAATCAAGCTAAGCAAGGAAAGAACCCAATTCTGTTTTGGGTTCGCTTACATCAAATCTCAATTCTCTGTATTCAATTTCCTACTTAAAACAATGCTAACACGATATCTACTTAATACAATTCTAACACTTAACTATTAATCAGTGTTTTCTCTCAATTGAAATCTTTCTAGCTTGTTTTTGCGTTTGTGGTTCTGTGGTATCTGTGTGGCTTTCCTTGCGCATGTATGTGAGTGCGACCATTTTGGTTTTTTGCATCTCTCTTCCCCTGTCTGTCTTCTTGTGTGGCTCTTTCTCTGGACTAACAGACGCAGACCAAACTGGAGCATGCCCACAATTAAGGAGCTGAACAGAGTCTGCTCTTTGAAAAAAACCAAGGCTGAGAGCTACAGAGAGACTTAGAGGACACTAGGGTAATACCAGACAACCTAGGGGACCCTGACACCACTCACCCACTCACATCACTTCACTTAGCAAGACCCTGTTTCACCGCCAGCTGTGATGTGGATAAGACATGACCACTGGGAGGGTAAGAGAGGAACAAGAAGAGGTATTTGGGCTTCAACCCGTTCGCTTCAGCTAAGCAAGTCTAATGTGAATGCCCATGTTTGCATTAGAACCAACTGGAAAGTATAGTTTTACACCATGCGATTACTGTCTGAATTTAGGGATTCAAAACTAAAAAAACAATGAAGATCAAAATGAAGGAAGGACCACCAGACCAAACAGAGTATATATAATGCATGGTCTCTCAAGAATACTCACTCCCTTCTTTAAAGTATCACTGAAAACTAAGTGTCCAATCAGGTAGATACTTAGACATGAAATTGAGATAAAATTACCTTATTGTCTCAAGTATGGAAATCCATAGCATCTCGTCTCCCACCCACCTCTCCAACTCATCCCTGCTTCCTCCCTAACCCCGCCCCCAGGTTGCCACGGTATCGGAGCGGTCAAGGATCATGGAGCTGGAGAGGGAGTTGGCCGACCTCCAGCTGAGGCTGCGCGCCTCCCAGCAGACGGAGGGCGCCGCCGCGTCCCTCACGCAGCAGCAGATCAGCAGCCTCAAGACCCACGCCCAGGCCCAGGAGAAGAAGGTAGAGAGACAGCACATTCACATGCAGAGAGAGAGAGAGAGAGAGAGAGAGAGAGAGAGAGAGAGAGAGAGAGAGAGAGAGAGAGAGAGAGAGAGAGACCTTTGAATTGAAATACATTGGATTGAATAATGAGAGAGAGACAGAGTGTCAGAGAAAGTGGAAGAGGAAGCATTTCACTGCACTGTGGCACTACTGCACTAATGCCCCTAAACATCTGCAGATTTATCCTATCAATGTTCTGTATCTCATTTGTTATTTATATCATAGACAGTATATTTTTAGTATTACGCAGAGAGAGAGAGAGCTAAGACAGCAGTAGTCACAGGTAGAGGATAACGTCAGCATCCGTGTGTCTGCGTTCGTGGTTCCTCATCCGCAGATCAGCGAGCTGAGTGTGGACCTGGAGAGCAGATCCAAGGAGCTTCAGTCTCTGGAGCAAGACAAGATCTCCTTAGAGGACCAGCTCAATAACCTGGTGAGAGACACACACACACACACACACACACACACACACACACACACACACACACACACACACACACACACACACACACACACACACACACACATAATATTGTGGGAGACATGAATCAGGGCAAAAAAATGAACCTGTTGGTTTTCGAGACCCAAGTCGATACTCAACTCATGTGGACCAAGTCGTAACAGTTGGATCTTAATCTGTATGTCTGTATGACGTTGAAAGCGCTTTGGATACCAGCGCGACATAAATGCAATCCATTTACCATTTTAACATTTACATTTGACAATTGTTTCTATTGAGGTGAATTGATTCTATTGTAGTTGCCATTGAAAGGACACGAGGCAGGCACCGGGGAGTGCAGCTCTGTAGCTGTGTGTCCAGTGTACGTGTTTTCCCGTGCTAATCCTGCTCATTCCTCTGGTGCACGCTTTATGTGTTTTTGTCTCGCGGGGGCCTTGTTAAGCGAGTACCCCACTGCGTGTGACCGGTTATTCTTAATGCACTCTCTCTCTCTCACACATACTCTCTCACATACTTGGCGCACACAGTCACCTTGGCTCGGATTTAAGAATGAACACGGCGGAATCCTGTTCCTCGTTAGCGTTGGCGATAGTCTGGCCGCGTACCGGAGCACACCGAGCCATGTGTTGTCGTTACAGAAACACAAGCTGGAGTCGGTGGAGGACGAGAGCAAGAGAGCGGGGAAGCGGGTGCAAGGTAAGCGCTTCCGACGTTTCCATGGACTTGAAGCAATTTAGCGACAAGGTGCAAAAAGCCATGCGGTGAGCAATTTAAAAACAAGATATCGGAACACCTGGAGTGACAAATTAAGAGTTGACTGCGTTTTTCGGAAACTGAAATATATATACTGAGGTGTGTAAGGTAAGAGTTAAGTTAACCCAGTTCTGTACTTGGTACTATACTGTAATTTTAATTATGTATATTTTTTCTTCCTATAATATGAGCTTTTGAAATCTTAAATGAGACTTTAAATAACGGCGGTGGCTCCACTTAGTATATGGAATTTAGTTAACCTTGTTAGAATTTCTACTAATACTTAAAAGAATGGAAAAACCTTTGTAATGTCCAAAACTGCAAATATTAAATAGGTTGCACGCAATGTCCTGGACAAAGGATTTAGTTCTCAAACTTGGACTCAGTGTCCTCCACCCAGTGGCGGTTCTAGCTTGTACGGCCCTGGCCCTGACCAAACCTCCCTCCCTCCCTTTCATTCACATATTTTGAACGAAACTAATAATCTATTATTCCTTTTCGAACTGGAGAAATGTAAAACTATATACATTTGATTTGGTAGCATTTCTTAGTATGATTATTTTTACAAATTGCATTAGCACTGTGCAAAATTAGAGGTGTGCTATTTGACAGACCCCCCCCCCTCTCCCTCTACCTCATTTACATTTACATTTAGGGCATTTGGCAGACGCTTTTATCCAAAGCGACTTACAAAGAGTACATTTGTTGAAGGAGAGGCAGCAAACAGCAGAAACCTCAGGCTTTCACTCCCGCCTCCCCATCTCCTACTTCTGTGTGTGAGTCTGAGAGCTTCCCAGCAGGCAGTAGCGTAGCCTGCTCACATACTAGACATGATATCATTGACGTGATGTGCAAATGAGCGATAGAAAACAGATCGCGCCAATGTCACCCGTCAAAACTAAATTGGAAGAAAACAGAAACAACATACAAGGAAAAACAAATAAATATGAATAGAATACATTCCAGATTGTAATGAACCTGTGTATCCATGAGAGGGAACAGCTGATACTGATGACACTGTGTGTGATATTAATAATTAATTGCTGTGTAATACATGTCATAATTATATTATTATTATTATTTGTGTGTGTGTGTGTCTGTGTGTCTGTCTGTGTCTGTGTCTGTGTCTGTGTCTGTGTGTGTGTGTGTGTGTGTGTGTGTGTGTGTGTGACAGAGCTGGATAGCACAATAGAACAGGCCAGCGCTGACAGCCAATCAGAACGGGAGAAGAGCCAGCGGAGGGAAGAGGACCTCCAGCAGCAGCTGATGCAGGTACCGTGGTTTCTGTGTGGTTTGAACTATTATTGTAACTATTAATGTCACAGTTGGCAGTGGTCTGTAGTCTGTGTGGTGGTTTGGCTTGTGTCAAACTCAAACTCACACCAAATAACAATCAATAATTAATCTTAGACAACCACAGACATTTTTTTATGATGATTTAAATTATGCTCAATAGATTGGATTTGTTTTTGTTATAAATTATACATTGGTATATTAATAATATTATATTATTTTGATTAAATATTCGAATATTTTATTAAAATAATATTAAATATAAAGTAAATTATAGATTGACTTTACATTTCTATTTTTGTATGGCTCGGTCGTGTTTTTAAAGCTTGATCTAGTTCACCCGTGTTCAAAAGAAGAAGGAAAAACAAGGAGAATAAAAGTCATTTCGTCATTTTTTATTCATAATCCATGTCTTGTTTCCTAAGGCTACGGAGAAGTCTGAAGCGATGTCGCAAACTGTAGAGAAACTGGAGCAGGACAAGGAGACCCGAGAGTCCCAGGTATTTAGACACAGAGCCACCAGAACCACAACCTCGTTCATTCTTATGAACATGTGACGAATGTATTGTTTATGTATTGTTATATTATGCCATCAGGCTTCCCCTGACATTTTCGTAATCAACATTTTTTTCAGATTTGTTTTTTAGAATTCATGCACTGCTTATATAAGTTGGATGATATGCACGAAACGTGTGTGTGTTCAGTGGAGAGAGTGACCATGTACACATGTAGCATCTTTCTACATTTTGCTACAAGCACAACACACACACACACACACACACACACACACACACACACACACACACACACACACACACACTTGGCTAAGATCATTCTTGGGTTTTTCTATTCCCTGAATAGAAGTTTCCTTAGTAACACAAATCAAGCTAAGCAAGGAAAGAACCCAATTCTGTTTTGGGTTCGCTTACATCAAATCTCAATTCTCTGTATTCAATTTCCTACTTAAAACAATGCTAACACGATATCTACTTAATACAATTCTAACACTTAACTATTAATCAGTGTTTTCTCTCAATTGAAATCTTTCTAGCTTGTTTTTGCCTTTGTGGTTCTGTGGTATCTGTGTGGCTTTCCTTGCGCATGTATGTGAGTGCGACCATTTTGGTTTTTTGCATCTCTCTTCCCCTGTCTGTCTTCTTGTGTGGCTCTTTCTCTGGACTAACAGACGCAGACCAAACTGGAGCATGCCCACATTAAGGAGCTGGAACAGAGTCTGCTCTTTGAAAAAACCAAGGCTGAGAGGCTACAGAGAGACTTAGAGGACACTAGGGTAATACCAGACAACCTAGGGGACCCCTGACACCACTCACCCACTCACTCACTTCACTTAGCAAGACCCTGTTTCACCGCCAGCTGTGATGTGGATAAGACATGACCACTGGGAGGGTAAGAGAGGAACAGAAGAGGATTTGGGCTTCAACCCGTTCGCTTCAGCTAAGCAAGTCTATGTGAATGCCCATGTTTGCATTAGACCAACTGGAAAGTATAGTCTGAATTTAGGGATTCAAAACTAAAAAAACAATGAAGATCAAAATGAAGGAAGGACCACCAGACCAAACAGAGTATATATAATGCATGGTCTCTCAAGAAATACTCACTCCCTTCTTTAAAGTATCACTGAAACTAGTGTCCAATCAGGTAGATACTTAGACATGAAATTGAGGTATGGAGATGCTATGGTATGGAATCCATAGCATCTCCATAGCATCTCGTTTCCCACCCACCTCTCCAACTCATCCCTGCTTCCTCCCTAACCCCGCCCCCAGGTTGCCACGGTATCGGAGCGGTCAAGGATCATGGAGCTGGAGAGGGAGTTGGCCGACCTCCAGCTGAGGCTGCGCGCCTCCCAGCAGACGGAGGGCGCCGCCGCGTCCCTCACGCAGCAGCAGATCAGCAGCCTCAAGACCCACGCCCAGGCCCAGGGAGAAGAAGAGAGAGGAGAGAAGAATAAGAGGAGAGATGAGAGAGAGAGAGAGAGAGAGAGAGAGAGAGGAGAGAAGAGGAGAGAGAGAGAAACAGCAGAGCGAGAGAGAGAGAGAGAGAGAGAGAGAGAGAGAGAGAGAGAGAGAGAGAGAGAGAGAGAGAGACCTTTGAATTGAAATACATTGGATTGAATAATGAGAGAGAGCCAGAGTGTCAGAGAAAGTGGAAGAGGAAGCATTTCACTGCACTGTGGCACTACTGCACTAATGCCCCTAAACATCTGCAGATTTATCCTATCAATGTTCTGTATCTCATTGTGTTATTTATATCATAGACCAGTATATTTTTAGTATTACGCAGAGAGAGAGAGAGCTAAGACAGCAGTAGTCAACAGGTAGAGGATAACGTCAGCATCCGTTGTGTCTGCGTTTCGTGGTTCCTCATCCCGCAGATCAGCGAGCTGAGTGTGGACCTGGAGAGCAGATCCAAGGAGCTTCAGTCTCTGGAGCAAGACAAGGATCTCCCTTAGAGGACCAGCTCAATAACCTGGTGAGAAGACCACACACACACACACACACACACAACACACACACAACACACACACACACACACACACAACAACACAACACACACACACACACACACCACACACACAACCACCACCACAACAACACACACACACACATAATATTGTGGGAGACATGAATCAGGGCAAAAAAAATAACCTGTTGGTTTTTCGAGACCCAAGTCGATACTCAACTCATGTGGACCAAGTCGTAACAGTTGATCTTAATCTGTATGTCTGTATGACGTTGAAAGCGCTTTGGATACCAGCGCGACATAAATGCAATCCATTTACCATTTTACACATTTACATTTGACAATTGTTTCTATTGAGGTGAATTGATTCTATTGTTAGTTGCCATTGAAAGAGACACGAGGGGCACCGGGGAGTGCAGCTCTGTAGCTGTGTGTCCAGTGTTTACGTGTTTTTCCCGTGCTAATCCTGCTCATTCTCTGGTGCACGCTTTATGTGTTTTTGTCTCAGCGGGGGCCTTGTTAAGCGAGTACCCCACTGCGTGTGACCGGTTATTCTTAATGCCACTCTCTCTCTCTCACACATACTCTCTCACATACTTGGCGCACAACAGTCACCTTGGCTCGGATTTAAGAATGAACACGGCGGAATCCTGTTCCTCGTTAGCGTTGGCGATAGTCTGGCGCGTACCGGAGCCACACCGAGCCATGTGTTGTCGTTACAGAAACACAAGCGTGGAGTCGGTGGAGGACGAGAGCAAAGAGAGCGGGGAAGCGGGTGCAAGGTAAGCGCTCCGACGTTTTCATGGACTTGCAGCAATTTAGCGACAAGGTGCAAAAAGCCATGCGGTGAGCAATTTAAAAACAAGATATCGGAACACCTTGGAGTGACAATTAAGAGTGACTGCGTTTTTCGAAAACTGAAAATATATATACTGAGGTGTGTAAGGTAAGAGTTAAGTTAACCCAGTTCTGTACTTGGTACTATACCTGTATTTATAATTATGTATATTTTTCTTCCTATAATATGAGCTTTGATCTTAAATGAACTTAAATAACCAAGATCATCAAAAGACGGCCGGTGGCTCCACTTAGTACTGGAATTTAGTTAAACTCTTGTTAGTAATTTCTACTAGTACTTAAAAAGAATGGAAAAACCCTTTGTAATGTCCAATAACTGCAAAAATAATAGGTTGCACGCAGATGTCCTGGGACAAAGGGATTGTACGTCTTCAAACTTGGACTCAGTGTCCTCCACCGCAGTGGCGGTTCTAGCTTGTACGGCCCTGGCACCTGACCAAACCTCCCTCCCTCCTTTCATTCACGATATTTTGAACGAAACAAATAATCTATTATTCCTTTTCGAACTGGAGAAATGTAAAACTATATACATTTGATTTGGTAGCATTTCTTAGTATGATTATTTTACAAATTGCATTAGCACTGTGCAAAATTAGAGGTGTGCTATTTGACAGATCCCCCCCCCCTCTCCCTCTACCTCATTTACATTTACATTTAGGGCATTTGGCAGACGCTTTTATCCAAAGCGACTTACAAAGAGTACATTTGTTGAAGGATAGGCAGCAAACAGCCAGAAACCTCAGGCTTTCACTCCCGCCTCCCCATCTCCTACTTCTGTGTGTGAGTCTGAGAGCTTCCCAGCAGGCAGTAGCGTAGCCCTGCTCACATACTAGACATGATATCATTGACGTGATTGTGCAAATGAGCGATAGAAAACAGATCGCGCCAATGTCACCCGTCAAAACTAAATTGGAAGAAAACAGAACAACATACTACCACATACTTACTAGTGCTCTGCCCAAATTTGTTCATTGGTATATCTTCCTTTTTTTTGTACTTCAGTATTTTGTCAAAGGAGTGCTAAACAAGTGGCTTTTACGCAAGGAAAAAACAACATAAATATGAATAGAATAATTCAGATTGTAATGAACCTGTGTATCCATGAGAGGGAACAGCTGATACTGATGACACTGGTGTGATATTAATAATTAATTGCTGTGTAATACATGTCATAATTATATTATTATTATTATATTGTGTGTGTGTGTGTGGTCTGTCTGTGTCGTGTGTCTGTGTTCTGGTGTCTGTGTCTGTGTCTGTGTCTGTTGTGTGTGTGTGTGTGTGACAGAGCTGGATAGCACAATAGAACAGGCCAGCGCTGACAGCCAATCAGAACGGGAGAAGAGCCAGCGGAGGAAGAGGACCTCCAGCAGCAGCTGATGCAGGTACCGTGGTTTCTGTGTGGTTTGAACTATTATTGTAACTATTAATGTCACAGTTGGCAGTGGTCTTGTAGTCTGTGTGGTGGTTTGGCTTGTGTCAAACTCAAACTCACACCAAATAACAATCAATAATTAATCTTAGACAACCACAGACATTTTTATGATGATTTAAATTTATGCTCAATAGATTGGATTTGTTTTTGTTATAAATTATACATTGGTATATTAATAATATTATATTATTTTGATAAATATTCGAATATTTATTAAATAATATTAATATAAAAGTAAATTATAGATTGACTTTACATTTCTATTTTTGTATGGCTCGGTCGTGTTTTTAAAAGCTTGATCTAGTTCACCCGTGTTCAAAAGAAGAAGGAAAAACAAGGAGAATAAAAGTCATTTTGTCATTTTTTTATTCATAATCCATGTCTTGTTTCCTAAGGCTACGGAGAAGTCTGAAGCGATGTCGGCAAACTGTAGAGAAACTGGAGCAGGACAAGGAGACCCGAGAGTCCCCAGGTATTTAGACACAGAGCCACCAGAACCACAACCTCGTTCATTCTTATGAACATGTAACGAATGTATTGTTTTATGTATTGTTATATTATGCCATCAGGCTTCCCCTGACATTTTCGTAATCAACATTTTTTTCAGATTTGTTTTTTAGAATTCATGCACTGCTTATATAAGTTGGATGATATGCACGAAACGTGTGTGTGTTCAGTGGAGCGAGTGACCATGTACACATGTAGCATCTTTCTACATTTTGCTACAAGCACAACAACACAACACACACACACACACACACACACACTCTTCCTTTTTTAGATGATCACTCTGACAGTGTGTGAGGATGCATGTGCTGCCCATCACAAACCAACCTAGCTGGCCGTTAACTGCCGCAGGGCAAAACTCTTCCTCACTTTAATCCCCTATATGTATGTAATATATAATAATAATAATAATAATAATAATCAGACCTAAAATGGGTTTGTGAGTTCAAAAAGGCTGAGAATCCCTCTGGTTAGGTTTGTCTTGCTCAAAGGCATACATTGGGGATCGAACCCAGTACCTTTTGGATGAGCATTGAACAACATCACCCCCTCTTGGGGAAAAACTCCATTAAACCCCAATAAGAGAAGTAAGAAACCACTAGAAGGACTCACTCTCCACAATATTGTAATTTTTTTGGTTGTTGTGGTATTAGAAGGTCCTGTTTCTGTGATGGGTCGCTTGGGCATTGCGTTATTAGAAGGACCAATCTGATTGGTCACTTCGTCCTTGGACATTTTAAATGGTCCAATCTGATTAGTCGCTTGATCCCTGGACTTATTAAAATGATTGGTATCTTGGTCTGCAGACCCCAGCTGGCCATGAGCTCCAGATGGTCACTCTCAGGAAAAAAACCGTGCAAGTGGATATGAGATTAAAACACACACACACACACACATTGGTGGTGCACCGATGTGTATGTACACATGCACACACATGCACACACATGCACACATATGCACACACACACACCACACACACAGGCACATGTGCAATCAGGCAGGGTATCAAGTGAATGATTCAAACTTTAACCCTCCTTTCATGCTACAATTAAACCTCTGCGTGACACGTCAAAGACTGCTTTCTCTCTCTCACTCTTGGAAGTTGGATGTTATACACGATGCAACCAAACCGTTTGCCATGTGTGTAGAGAGAGGTCAGGAGCTTAGTTCAGAGGGAATGACGGTCTCTGGGCACGTGGTGTCTTGGGAATTTATGTTTGCAGCAGAAAAGGAAGCAGACGTTGTAAACAGACGGTGGTCCAAACTCTTGAGACACGCTGCGTTGTGGTTTATGGTCGGAGGCGGGGACGTCGGGAAGTGGGAACCGCACCATCTTGGACCTGCGTGCGCTCGAGCTACAAAGTCGGAAATACATGGATGCTCACGCTAAACTTTGTGTTGCGCTTATATAGCTAACGTATTAGCTAGTGCTTGATGGACTAAAACGACGAATAACAACATTAGCATTTATTGTATGGGTTTAACAAACTACTGTGGTATGCTGCTTGGGCTGTGAAAATCTAAAATGTGTCAAATTACATTGAAGCTTGAATTGGGGGTTGAACATCGAGTTTCTGATGAGGAACTCAGATCTGAGGTGCAGTTTTATTAGATTTTTAAAATGAAATATAATTATTTGATTTTTAATACATTTTTAATCTATACATTTTTGACTTTGGACGCAGCAACAGCTTTTAAGAAGCTCATGTTGTCACATCCATGGAGGACGCACACGCGCACACACACACACACACACACAGAGCATCTCACTCATCCACGTGCACGACCATTACATCATCACAGATGGCAACCTGTGTGATAAAAGCACCACAGCAAAGGTTTGTGCGTGAGTGCATGTGTGTGTGCGTGTGTGTGCATGTGCGTGTGTGCATGGGTGTGTGTAGCATTAATGTCCTGCTGAGCAGAACAACTGGCTTTATTTCTTGTCGTCATTCATTGACCCGAATAAATATAGAATCTGTGTGCATCCTCACCACGTGCTTACACACACACACACACACACACACACACACACACACACACACACACACACACACACACACACACACACACACACACAGTTGTTTTGTTATGGTATGCATGAATCATACTTCTGTGTGTGCATGTGTGTGTGTGTGTGTGGGGGGGGGGGGGGAATCTGTGCATGTGCGTGCTCTCACACATGCTTGTGTGCATCGCAGAAGAGAAAAACCCGAGCAGCAGACGGTGGTGGGAGGGGCAGCTGGGGGCGGAGCTTATGGAGGGTTACATAATAAAAAAAGCGTTGCCTCTTTAACGCATCTGGTTGAGTGAGGGGAGGCGGCTGTTTCCCCTCTCTCTCTCTCTCTCTCCCTCTCTCCCTCCCTCCCTCTGTCCCTCGCTCTTCTCTGTGATGCTGGGTTTCTCGCTGGAGGGGCTGAGAGCTGATGGTTTATTGATGCCCGCTGTTAGTCATTCTGCACGTGTGTGCGTGTGCGTGTGGTATAGACACAGAGATAGATAGAGGAGAGAGTGGCGAGGTAACAACACGAGCCGGCGTGGTTCACTTTACAGTGAGAGAGAGAGAGAGAGAGAGAGAGAGAGACATAGAGATAGAGGGGGGACATTGTGAGACAGACAGAGGGGGGGGTGCCAGTGTCATGTAGGCATGGACATGACTGGCCTCCAGCAAGGCTTCTCCTGCACCATCTACCACCCTCACTACCAGGTAGGGGCACAGTGGGTTGGGGTTGTTCATTGTCGGGGTTCGACCTTCAGAATTGTACTCCGGTGACATTGTGTTTCTTTTGTAATATCGTTGATTTGTGTTAGTATGTGATGTTTGTCGGCGTGTTATGCATACGTTTTTTATGACACCAATGTTTGTGACTTTTGTTGATATTTTTTGGGAGTTGTGAGAGTGCTGTGTGTGTGTGTGTGTGTGTGTGTGTGTGTGTGTGTGTGTGTGTGTGTGTGTGTGTGTGTGTGTGTGTGTGTGTGTGTGTGTGATGTGCAGCGGTACACATCTGGGGTTGTCACGGTGACTGACATTACGTTTGTGTTCTATGCGTGTTTCACGCCGAGTGCTCTGCATACTCGTCGGCACTTTTTGGCCGAGATTTTTTTGTCGTTGTTTACATTGTACGTGTGCAGAATTATGCACTTTGAGGCTGTTCAAGGGGATGTTTTAAGCTTTATCGACGAATGTATTGCTATGTTGGGGAAAAGCCAGAGTACAGATGATTCAGCATTGATTTTTATTTCATGACCAATACAGAGAAAGTGCTGATGGCCTGTTTAAATTAATTATCGACCCATCCTAGTTTGGAGCTAATGGGCTCGCATGTATAAAAGCAGTTTGAACAATACAATAGAAATATGCTTGGGCTGCTGTCAGTGTATGTCTATGGTTTATTCGTAGCATCCCTGTCACAGATAGTGGAAATATAAAAATGTTTCATATCATAAATGTATACATACATAAGAGTGAGGAGCAGGGAAAACGGTGTTCACCTTGTCAGGGCGGGGTGGAGTTCTTAGAATCTGTGGTATTGATTGAAATACCACAGATCACAGGGATCTGTCTGAGCTTTCTTCCAAACTAAAACAGCTCTGCACTCTGTCCAGTTGTAGAAACTTGAATTGGTTGCAGTTACTCCAGTTTTGATTGTACGCTTTGATTCTTCTCAGCCTCACTTGTAGGTCAAACCGCTTTGGATAAAAGCGTCTGATGTTTTCCATTTGTGAAAGAGACAAATCTGTTCTCTGACGGATGTTGAGCTTTTTGAACAATCTCTTCTCTCTCTCTCCTCTCTTGTTTCTCTCTCTCTCTCTCTCTCTCTCTCTCTCTCTCTCTCTCTCTCTCTCTCTCTCTCTCTCTCTCTCTCTCTCTCTCTCTCTCACACACTCTCCCTCTCTTTCTCCCTCTCTCTTCTATTTTGGTTCATAATTGTGCAGCTTGAAGCTCTGACACAGCAGAACTCCCAGTACCAAGAGGAGCTGAGCGTCTCCAGGGAGCAGCTCTGTAGAGAAATGTAAGTTGTGATCCCAGCCTCACTGTGGTAAGTAACCCCCTGTCGCTAAAAGCAACCCGTTACTTCCACAATAAAAGCGGATGGGAGAACTAGACGGATCACAAAGAAAAGGTACCACTAGCGCTAGCACAGCACTACATTTAACGAAGTCTATTCATTAGGGGTGTAACAAATAACCGATTTGAATCGGAAAATCGGTTTTGATTTAAAAGATGCGAGTGCATCGGTACACGGACCCCTGGATCGGTCTAAACGTAGCATGAACCGGCCGATGGCCCGATCACAAAGTTATGAATCGGTTTTATGTTGTTGCTGTGCTGCTGAATCCTCTGTCTGCTCAGTGTCTGCAGCGCTCTCTCTCTCTCACACACACACACACACACACACACACACACACACACACACACACACACACACACACACACACACACACCACACACACACACCACACACACACACACACACACATAAACTCTCGCAAGACTTGTCATAGTAACGTTAGATAGCGCTCTGTTTGCGAGGGAAAGACAAAAAATGTCCGATACGATTCCTCTCCAGAACTTTGGCTCTAATTTGTGCCAACAGTGAAATTGAATAGTTTGTTTTATTGTCAGAGGGGCTTTGTAAAGTTCTTAAAATGCAATATGTTACACTAATAAACATGACATGTTTCTGAATTCACATGTCAAAAGTGACAAAATACTTGTTCCCTGGTCTTTGATAAATCTATTTGAAGTGTAAGCAATGCCACATTTATAGTATTGACTTATGTTAATTCATAATGTAAAATGATTGTCTACTTTAAACAAGGAACTCTATCAGATTGTATCATATCCCATCAAATCGTATTGAATCGTATCGAATCGTATCGAATCCTACTGAATCGAACCGAATCGTTCCATTTAAAAAATGTATCGTCCCTGAATCGTATTGTACCCCAAGTATCTAGATACATATCGGATCGTCTTTTTTGGAGAGATGCACACCCCTACTATTCATAGATTTGTGTGTGTTCGTGTTCGTGTGTGTGTGTGTGTGTGTGTGTGTGTTTTGGAATGAGCACTCGTGTGTGTGTATGTATGTGTGTGTGTGCGTATGTGTGTGTGTGTGTGTGCTTGCACGTGCGTTCCGACACACCTCCCTCTGAGTCATCGGAGCCCGGAGCTGTGATGTCATAGCTCTGGACCTGGACTCCGATTGGATGAATTAGACGCGCATCTTGTTGGTGCGCCTAGCCTCCTGTTTGGAGCTAGAGCCGACTCCCTAGTTCCAATCTCCCCTGCCTGCTCATCTGCTGTCAACCAATCAACCAGTTCATTCACAGAACAATGCCAACAAGCTGACAGGGATGTGGGGGGGTGTTGCTAACAGCAACCTAACCACTTCCTTCTGTGATGATGAGAACAGTGTGTGTCTGTGCGTCTTGTCAGGGGAGGGTGGGGGGATGTGCTCTCCAACTCCATCCCATAATACAGCCCTTTCCATCCTTCCCTCTGTTGGGAGCATTATGTAACCTCTCAGCCGCTCCTACCAGAGCCGCCTGGCACAGACACACACTTCCTGTCAGCATGACCTCACTGGGTGTGTGTGTGTGTGTGTGTGTGTGTGTGTGTGTGTGTGTGTGTGTGTGTGTGTGTGGTGTGTGTGTGTGTGTGTGTGTGTGTGTGTGTGTGTGTGTGTGTGTGTGTGTGTGTGTGTGTGTGTGTGCTCACGCACGCGTGTCTGCAACTTTGCATTTAAAGTGCATCAATGCATAAAAAGGGAAATAAATGGGTTTGAAGTAACGGTCCAAATCTGAATCCCAGAGACACATTTGAAAAGTAGACTTTAACACAAAAGACGACACATAATAATAAGTTATGTCAATAAGACAGATTGTGATGCCAGGGGTTCCTTTGGCAGACCAGTTCCAGAGGCGAGGGCTCTGGGAGGATCACTCAGAGACAGGCAGCAGCTGGTGGTGCCGGTGTCCTGGCTTACTGGGCCCGGCCCCCAGCCCAGAGGAGGACCACACCAGATAGACATGATGGCCTGATGATACAGGAGCTGCCCCAGCAGCCAGGAGGTGCTGGTTATTACTCCTCCATCTGTTCGTCAGTCAGTGAAGGTCCGGGAAGCACCTGTGTGCTTATTACTCAGCCCTTGTGTCATCACTACAACACAATATGCCGACAAAGGCTCGCTACCTAATGCCATGCTTTTTCACTCAACTCCCTCATGGGCACTAAGGGAATTCAACCCGAACACAAAACACAAATGTCAAGGTGCACATATTACATTTTGGTTAAATATTGGTGAATTTGAAATCTCAGATGTTTCTTTCATGCATCGGTGTGTGTGTGCGTGTGTGTGTGCGTGTGTGCGTGTGTGTGTGTGTGCGTGCATGCAAGCTAATGAGTAAGTGAGTGTGTGTGTGCTCACATCCTGGTTAAACAGTCGTTTGCCTGCTTTGTAAAGGCGGTGCTGGACAGTATGATGAGGTACAATTATATGTGTTCTGTGCAGGATTAGTATCATTTCATATTCCCCTTTCCTTCCCCTCTAGTGAGGAACTTAAGCTGGCCTCACAGAAGACTCAGCAACACAATGAGGTAATAGCAACATATTTATATTTTATAGTATACTATTTAGGCATTTAGCAGATGCTTTCATCCAAAGCGACTGTGGAGTGTGTATGGTTGGTGGCTGGTTTAAGCAGCCGGACTTGGGGCCCGGTGAGGCTGCTTAAAACGGATACCAACCAGAGATACACAGGAAGACGCATTGGATACCTAAATGTAGGCTGTGGAGATTTTAACCCAGTACCTTTTGGATAACCACTGTATCCTGCCTCATTGCCCCATTGTCTTTTTTATCTTATAATATATATGCATGACATTGTATATATTATGCAATTCCTGGAAATGGCCAATTGTAATCAAGGGCTTATTAGCCATTATGAGAGTGTTGAGTGATTTGCTGTGTTCCTGAAGTTGCTATGTAAAGATCACATGCAGGTAAAGGGCAGGCCACGCCCCTTCCTGGACGCCCAGTAAAGCTCAGACATGCTAATCCTGCTTATAAATTCCTCCGCATTTATGTGTCCTCCTCCACACCACCAGGACTCCAACAATCAGATGTCAGAAATGAAAGACAGGTAAGTCTCACTACCAAATTATATTTTACATTTGAGTCATGGCTGTATACGAACCACAAATGTTTCTATACGTACACAAGCTTAGCGACATCAGACATGACTGTGGTTAAAGTATGGCGATATTTCTAACCCTGTGTCTTGAGAGAGAGAGGGAGAGAGCACAATATACATAATAATGATAAAAAAAATTCATGTTGAATCCAGAATTATTGCATTTATTTTATTGTATTGAGTATTTCAACATAGCATAGGGAATATGGCATATGTATCCAGAAGTAGTAATCTAAATATTATCAGTGTTATAAATGTACAAGGAAAGTGATCAATATGATCAATGAGATTGGTGTTGCTGGTTGAGTAGCCTGATGGCCTGAGGGAAAAAACTGTTGAGTCTGGTAGTCTGTGCCTGTAAGTCTACCAGACGGCAGCAGCGTGAACAGTCCATGGCCCGGGTGGCTGTAGTCCTCAATGAGTTTCCGTGCTTTCCTAAGGCATCATGTGTGGTAGATACTTTGCACAGTGGGGAGATGGCAGCCGATGATGTGCTCCGCTGTCTTCACCACCCTCTGGAGGGCCTTGTAAATGTAACAGTAATGTCATAATTGGAAGGTGGTGTTTTTACACCATAATAATGGTTATTATTTTTAAAAGCAGAGAAGGATGATGTTTTCTGCTGTGTGTTCTTTCGTTGAACAGTGAAAGCCTATCTAACCAGGAACCCAGGGAGGGGATCGACCCCTTGACCTCGGATAAGGACCGGGAGTTGGAGAGCCTGAGGAACGAGGTACCTTAGACACGGGAAATTTGTTGACCCACATACGGGAATCACTCCAACAGAGCCTTTTCACAGCAGGAAAATCACAGGTGTAGCTCATCGCATGAATGGTGGGTTCGTTGGATTTAGGTCTGGCAGTGCACCAGTATAGACACGACTAGTCTAGTAAATATACATTGATACCATGCTGGTGCTGCCACAGACATAAATATAACCCACCTAATGTTAAAATGACAGGAACAGGAAGTTACTTTACCCTGCTACTGACCATCTGGGAAAAGGGTCTATGGCTATTGGAGTGTATCTTGTCATGTGACCTTGTTTCCCTAGTAACAGAAAAGGGTGGTGGGGAAAAAAGTCTAGGCGGGCTGTAATGTGATCCTTTAAGGGTGAGGGTGGAGGTGTGTGTGCAACACCCGTGTACCGTCTGTTAGTCTTCATTCAAAGTTTGCTTTGAATGAAATTGACTTTGTTTTCGTGAACAGGAGGCGAGAACTGAAGTTGTTTTGTAGTCACGACGACCACTGGTGGGAAAGGGACTTGCTTCACTTTTTCAATCAATGACGCAATTAATAATTGATTGGTTGAAAGGTAAGCCCGCCATCACGACCCAAGAGCTGGCCGCCACTACCAAACAAATTCAGTTGTCGAGAAAGCAACGTTTATTATTTTATATATATATATAGATAGAAATGTATATTATTTTTTTATTACAAAATATTGAATATTTGAAAATAATGTTCTGGAGCAGGATGTGAATCCAATCGCAGGGATTAAACAGCTCACAAGCTGGTGCTCTTAGCAGGTAACAGACATTTCCTAGGAGCCAGAAGGTAACTCGCAGAACCTAATAAGGAGCTCAGGTGAACGGCGTGAGGACTCAACACAACAACGGGTGACACTCATTTGGATTCCCTGTGTGTGTGTTTAAGGTTGTTTTCAAACCGCCTGCTCTAACTCCTGTGCTCGCGTCTCTGCGTCTAGATCGCGGTGCTGCGAGGGGAGAACGCCGTGGCCCAGACCTTGCGGGCAGCGGTGGAGACGCTGGAGAGAGACAAGGCTCAGCTGGCCGGCCGCGTGCAGGCGCTGGAGCAAAGGCTCGTGGGAAGGCAGAGCTTCGAGGGGGGAGAGGACAAGGACACGGAGTTGGCCGGTGAGAGGCTGAAAGGATGAAATATCAGCACAGACACCGGCATGTTCATGATAGACCAGACAGACTAGAATCAGAATTGTAGTGGTTATGACCCAACAACCGTGATCAATAAGTTACAAGGCAGGGTTAATGTAATAGGTACCAAAAAGGTACCAGGTTTGATTTCCCCCTATATGCGTTTTGCTCAGTGATGTGTACAGGTAGGTCACAAACATTGACGATGGTAATTTACAAAATGGTACATCTAATACCCCTTTTTTGCAAACCCGCAAAAAAATATTCTGTTATGTTAAGTTCAACACGTTCATCGGTGCAGATCAGCGCTGAAGCCGATAAATACCTGTGACTACAGCAGGGTCATGAATGAATGCGATCATAACCTGTCCCACTAAAGACCAAAGCCAGATATTAGCTCGTGTTTGGAGTTTTTGTCCAGTGGGAAAAGGGGCCTTAAATGTACAAACTCGAATAGTGATACAGTGAGGATTGTATAATTTATGTGACGTGCCATTAATAAGTTCATTAAGGAAACCTGTTATTGTAATGACACTATACTCTGTGTGCTTCAGCAGGCGATGCAGCTCTGGACCAGCTGAAGGAGGAGAAGGAGTTTGCCGAGGGACAGGTATGAAGATGTCTCCATTGTTGTTTCCTTCCTTTTCTTCAGAACCACCTGAAGCGTACGGGCTTCAGCAAGTTAGTGTAATAATCCTGCTGCCAGGACCGAGGCACTGGCAGTAGACCTGAGGTTGCGCCCACTGCTCCTAGTGCCCACTGCTCCTAGTGCTGTAGTGATGGTTAAATGCACTGTGTGGTCTTCTTGCCCTTTGACTTCCTGTCCAGATCAACTTCCTGAACAGCGTGATCGTAGACCTGCAGCGCAAGAACGAGGAACTGAAGGTCAAGCTGAAGAAGATGGCCCTGGCCGAGTTCAACGGCAACAGCACCACCGACGGGTGAGTCGTACGCTACACGCGGACACCACTTCTTATTTTTACCATTTAATGTGTTAGTCATTTCGGAGAAACTTTTATCCAAAGAGCTCAGACAGACGTCATGAAGGAGCAGGCAGGTGGTCGGAGGCGTCTTGCCTGCAGGTTGGGGCCGTGGACCTTGGATATCCAACCGAGTAACTCTGGTTTGGGATCTGAGCCACTGACTGGACGCCACTGTTGGTTGTAAATAATCCAATGGGAACTGCATTTTTCTCCCATCAGCTCATTTCCTCTTGGGACTGCCTAACATTTGGTCTGGAATGTCGCCAACCAGGAATACATTGAGAGAGGGGGGCTGTGGCTTCTCACTTAGTCGAAGAGCATGCTTGCCAACACAGCAAGATGATTACTTCTTCACATATCTGAACACTGAAGTCATGTAATCGTGTAAACAATGCATTAGTTAGCGCTCTAGCTCTGGTAGTAACACTGCCGTTACACACGCGTCGAGATGCAAATCTCTTTTTGATCTCAAAATAACGAGAAATGTTGGAGCGTGTGCTCAAAGGGAAGACTATTAAAGGAGGCCATCTGCCCTGTGTAAGCAAATGGGAAGCGTTATGAATGTAATTAAAGATCAACGCTCAAAACCATGAATAAAATATCGAATGGTAAAACATCCCTTCCTACCTTGTGTTGATGATCTCTCTCTCTCTCTCTCTCTCTCTCTCTCTCTCTAATTCTTTTTCAATTCAATTTAAAGAGCTTTATTGGCATGGGAAACTTACATTGCCAAAGCGAGTCGTAAATAAAAACCAAAACAAATCGAATTTACAATTGTCGATTGTCATCTCTCTCTCTCTCCCTGTCTCTCTGTCTCTGCGTCCTGCAGGCTGGACGAGGGTCTATCCAAGCGGGAGAAGAAGGCTCCCCCCAGGATGTTCTGTGACATCTGCGACTGCTTTGACCTGCATGACACGGAGGACTGCCCCACGCAGGCCCAGAGCCCCGACGCCGTGCCGCACACAGCCTACCACGGCAACCCGGCCGTGGAGCGGCCCTACTGCGACATCTGCGAGGCCTTCGGCCACGCCACCGTGTCCTGCAACGACGACCAGACCTTCTAGAACCCCCTCCCTGGAATCCCTTCAAGGAAACATGTAGGAAACCCCCCCCCACCCCCTTTCAAGGCCAAGCCGAGAACCTTTCCGGGAAACTTCTGCTTTCTGGAACTTTCGAGCAAACCTTTTCATGCAAAACTCGTAACCTGTGTGTTAAGCTGCCGTCCTGAAGTCCTTATAACCCTGTAGCCCTCCCTCTCCCTCTATTCTCTTCTTCTTCTACAAGTCTAACTTGTGCAACACTAGATACCTGCACAACCAAACAGATTTTCCATATTTATTTTTATACCGTATATTTAATGTATATGACCTAGTGTTCCAGAGATAAGACATGCTTTCTGTACTGAATGCAATGCAGAACGCTTTTCCAAAATATGCTGCTTCTGGTGCAATATCGATGTCTGTCAAGAGGAATGTGTCATGTTATGTGTTTTGTATTGTCTTTTCTATTTGTTTTTATTGTGGTAATCTTTGGGGGGATTCAAGAAGCATGACCATTTGTGTCACATTGCAATTGAACATGGTGTTGACAAAGAAAATGGTGAAAAGGGTTTTCAAAACATTCCAATTAAATAGGAATGAAAGGTAAAAAATGCCACCTTCGGTTTTTTAACTTTTGTCGGTAACGTAATAACCTGTATTTAGTGTATGACTGATCTGTGTACTGACACGTATTTAAAAAAAACCCTGAAAAACTGAACTTGACACCGTGCAGTGTCGAACATTATCAAACATTCCCACAAATGTTCAAACATTCCCTTCATTAATTCGAGACAACTATGCATTAGTTGTAAAGTGTAAAGTACCAGCCTAGGCCTTCTAAAAGCGTTTGTTTTTTTCGATCATTTTATTTATTGTATCTTTGTTCTTTCGGTTGAACATACAGATTAATACTAATACTGTACTACAACTTGTGTCACTGTAGTATACTATGGGATCTTAGCACAAATACTTTGTAGAAGTACAGTACACAATTCTCCAAACTGAAGTAGCAGCCTCTGTTCACCTAGTATTGCACTGTCCACTTTAAAGATCTCACTTTAACAAATGCTACACCCTATTTTTCTTCCCTTCGGGAGTTCCTTGAATCACTCAAATCTAGAATAGACGAGAGATGCCGTCCTACATGTTTATGTTGCCTGTGGATGTTAACATAATCTCTACAAGAAATCCACATTTAAATCACCAAGATAAGCACAAGTATAGATCATATTGAATCTTACACTTTAACAATGTATAACGTAAGCGCTTTGTGACTCTTGACACTCGCAGTCAATACTAAATGTTTTTCTCTGCTAACCGCCCATGGCACAAAATATATTTTATGTTGACTGTATTTTTCTCTGCCCGGTATTGTTGTTTGCACTCGTAGCGACTAAAACACATTGTGTGTACTTTCGACAGTCGGCCGGTGATGTTTATATGTAACAAACTTTGAGAAATTGTCCGTCAATTGATTCTTGCCACTGTAAAGTGTTCTAAATCCTTCAGATATTTGGATGTTTATCAAAATAACTTAACTGTTTTAGATGTACTACTGCTAACGGTTCAATACAAATACTACCAATCCAAATGTGTTGTCAAGTGTTCTGCTTTAACTTCTTTGTTATTATATACAATGTATTTATACATCGTCCTGCACCATTTGTAGAGAGGGCATGCTTCCCTCAACCTTCTAACTTCAACCTACTATCCTGTAATATAACATAATAAAAATATATGTAATATACGCTAACATATGACAATATACGCTCACATAATAGCTCTATTCCACCCTGTGGCTATCCAAATGTTTAATACAATGATAGATGATCATTGAACGACATCACAACACACACCACCAAAGAAACATTTTGTGGACTTTATTAATGCAGAATAACAAAACAACCATTGGACATGATAAAAACCAAGCACTACTGATGGAATAAATAAGTCAAATCAAACCATAAATCTGTACAAGATCTAAAGTGAAACATGGTCCCATTAACAACATTTCATATCTCACAGCTCTTTTTGTAGTTTGTTTTTGTTTGTCACACACACACACACACACCACACACACACGCGCACACACACACACGTCAGCAAACTAGAAGCAATCGGCTCGATCAGGTGAAAGCTACAACATAAGTACGATGTCTTGTTTAACTGAGTAAATAATGCTGTGTTAATGTCAATACATAGCATTTTAAGTTCCAGCGCTGCACAACTGGGAATGAGGTATATGCTAATCCATCTTCTAAACTGAGAACTTTATCTTATTTTTTTATGTACGTTTCTTATTTCTCCATCCATGAGTGAAATCATCTGATCAAGTGATTCAAAGTTGTTGTTTTTTTTTTTTTACTGGTGATTTAGGCAACGTCCATTATTCACACTTTGGAAGTGTTCAACGAAATGAAAAAAAAAATGGTTTGGGTGTACATTTGAGGTCATTAGGGTCCGCCTGGGAATCCTTTACTGGAAGGTTTCAAGTAAATTTCCACACACACCGATGTGGATGACTTAATCTGAAGGAAGAAAACCAAATGGATGATGCCACATAATACATGGATGGACTCAGCCGGTAACACGGCACCTTGAAGAGGAGAAACGGATGCTAAAGCTAACATAGCCATGGTTTACTTAAATAGACTGGACTCTCTTCTACGGCGAACTACGGAGACTGCGAGTAAATTCAAGAGTGGGTAGTGATATATACACACACACACACACACACACACGCACGCACGCACGCACACACGCACACACACAAGCCAGAGAGTGGAAGTCGCTAGAAGAGTTGATCGGTGAAGTGAAACCGAAGAAGAAAAAAAAACAGCGACGAGGTGAATTCTAACTTGTTTGGTCCGGCACCATTAACATAGAGAACACAAACCACATTGTTTTGTGTAACAATTTAAAATCCAGTCTTAAAAGTGTGCAAACAAAGTCGAATGATCTTTTTTTTTTTTTTTTTTTAGCTCCGACACAATTCAATGACTGAACAACATTCTGAACAAAAAAAACCCAGACAGAAGATGGCACAAAATCGTAAATTATAAAAAATGAAAAAAATGTTTTAACCTAACAAATTGCATTAAATCATAAACAAACGGAAGGCACATCTGCGGTACCTATGCCTGCCTCGACCAAGTACCCCTTTCTTCCTTCCTTTTTCGAGTGAGAACTTAAGTTTGTAAAAAATAAAAATACAAAACTAAAGTAAAACGGTGACCTTCCATGGATGGAGAACAAGACACACCCAACGAACAGCAGCAACTCTATCTGTGATCACTTGTGAGATACCATAACAGTGCATTGACCCTCCTGAGAAACACCCTAACGATTCCCTAAACAACAGTAATAGTACATGAGTCTGCCAGGAGGCCATCTTGGAGGATTGCAGAGGTTTCCTATGAGTCACTGATAAACTGGGCATAGCCTCTGTGTGTGTCCCGAAGCTAAACCATTAAAGAGTAAAATCTTTTCAAAAAGGGTAGGGGGGGGGGGGGGGGGGACAGGAGTCTGACCGTTCACACCTACTCTTGCCGATTTTATCTAAAAGTGTCTAAAAATCCCCCCCCCCCCACCCTCTCCCACCCAGTGTTATTTATTGGATTATTTTCTTTTTAAAAATCACAGATGCAGGTCAGCTTGTCTCTCCTTCCGGCCTGGTCTGGCAGCACGATAAACCCCCCCACCTCCTCCCCCGCACACACACACACACACACACACCACTACCCCCACCAGACCCCACCCTGTCTCATCACAGGTAGGTCGGGATGGGGAGGAGTGCTGGTTGGGGGGGGGGGGGGGGGTGTCAGAGCTTCACTTGGCCTTTTGTGAGTGTGTGGAGAGAGAGAGAGAGATCAGAGGAAGCACCTGGGGTGAGGAGGAGGAGGAGGAGGGGGGGGGAGTAGAGGTATTATCCATCTGCTGGGGGTGTAGGAGGGTGGGTGGGGGAGGTGGGAGGTTATCGAGAAGAGGTTGTTTCCCAAGTTGTTTGGGGGCGAATGGAGAGAGGGAGAGGGACTGGTGTGTCCATTGTGCGCCCCCCCCCCGGACTACACAGGCTTAATGGAGGAAGTTTAGAGCGGGAGGGAGGAAGAGAGGAAGGGAGGGAGGGGGACTCGCCTGTTAAAAGTTTAAAATGTTTAACTCTCCTCAAAGTCCTGCGGTGGAGACTCCAGTTTGGTCTTCTTACTGGGCGGGGCTTCCTCCTCCACGTCCTGCCAATCAAAATGTTGCATGTGTTAATTGACCAATTGAATGCATCCATTAAAACATTCATATACATTCAATAAAATTGTGTCAAACAAAAGACGGGGTAAAAAAATGTTAAATTTCATATTTCATAACATATTTAACCAGGGACAAGGACAGACAGATGATGATGATGATGATGGGGTTGCTATTGAACGGAGCGCGTCACGCGCAGAGTGACAACCTTACCTGAGAGGCTTTGCTGTCTGGCGAGTGCTTCTCATCGGTCGCCTGGGTGTCCCTCTTCACACTGGCTGCTCTGTCCGAGCTGTCCGATGAGGGCAGGCTCTTCCCTGAAGACACACACACACGCACAAGCACACACACACATGTTAGGATTCAACAACAACAGCAAGAACACCAAAAAGGTTTTTAGGAGTAGCAAGCAAGCAGTAGTTTTTTGTTGTTGTTGTTGTTTCCGTTACAAGGAAAGACCCAGCTACTTAGCACCACCATGTGGTTCCTTGGTGGAAGGATGGTGTGTGTGTGTGTGTGCGTGCACTGTCAGGCTGTGTCCTGCTTAGTTTGTGCCGTGTCCCTGTGTGTATGTCCTTGTATGTGTGCCCCTGTGTGTGTGTGTGTCCTTGTGTGTGTCCTTCTGTGTATGTGTGTCCCCCTGTGTGTGTCCCTGTGTGTCCCCTTCTGTGTATGTGTGTGTCCCTGTGTGTGTGTGCGTGTCGCTGTGTGTGTGTGCGCGTGTCCCTGTGTGTGTGAGGTGCGTGTCCCTGTATGTGTGCGCGAGTGTCCCTGTGTGTGTGTGTGTGTATGTCCTTGTGTGCATGTGCGTGTCCTTGTGTGTGTGCGCGAGTGTCCCTGTCTGTGTGTGTGTGTGTGTGTGTGCATGTCCTTGTGTGCATGTGCGTGTCCTTGTGTGCATGTGCGTGCATGCGTGTGTGTGTGCGTGTGTGCCTGCTTGTGTGCGTGCGTGCGAGCGAGTGTCCCTGTGTGTGTGCGCGTGTCCGTGCGTGTGTTTGTGGGACCTCTCTTGCTGTCAGGGCTGTGCTCCGTCTTGCCGTCGCTGTCCCGGTGGGAGGTGGCGGTGCTGGCGGGGTCCGGAGCCGGGCTGGTGCTGCAGCTGTTCTCCTGCTTCACCGGAGACGAGTCCGCGATTGAACTCTGGTTGCTGTTGTCGTCTAAAGGACACGATAAAAACAAGACGGTGGTTGATAGGAAGGCTAGGAATTGTTTCGATAGAATATTAATATGAATATTAACAATAATACTACACGTATACAATAATACAAAGAAGCGCTTCACATAATTCACAACAAAGGTGGATAATACGACATGACATTGCTAACATGCTTATTCACGGACAGGACTACAGACAGAAAAACAACACTCCAATAATAACGTGCTATTATGAACGCACCGTGCATGTCCATCATCCCGGGAGACGAGCTGTTCTCCGGCGTGGTCAGCTCCGAGCCGTACTTCTCATCCTTACCCTTCTTCTTACTCTTGCTCTTCTAAAAAAACAAATTGAATAATCATAAAGAAGTCAATAATAAATAAATACTCATATAAATAAATAGTTGTGGACAAAACAAAACAATCACACACATGTCCACTTCAACATAATAAACAGATCTAGTGTCAATAGATCAAATAACATGCAGAACGATCTGCACAATTGGGTGAAATTGAGTTGATAGTTGAATTAAATGTTCCCCCTTATAGTGTGTGTGTGTATGTGTGTGTGTGTGTGTGTGTGCGTGCATATGTGTGTGTGCGTGCATATGTGTGTGTGCGTGCATGTGTGTGCGCGTGCATGTGCTCTTACATCTTCTGCAGACTTGGGTTCTGTTACCGGGACCCACTTGTAGATGCGCAGAGACGTGTCTCCGACGGTCACCCATTTCTTTTCCCTGGCAGAGAAAAGAGATAGAGATAAGTATGCAATTCTACCCTCTTCTTCTCACACTGCGAACCGGCTAATAACAATAATAAGTTGGACAAAAACAAAAACAAACAAAAATCACCAAAAAGCACAGTGATCCCCCCTCAAAAAAGAGCCCAACTTCTAGTTCTAGTAGTTAGTACGGAGGGGTGGGGAGTTGAACAAGCAGCATAAAATGGAGGAGGCCCTTTCTCGGTGTAAAACAGGGCACGACCACACCACCAACACCAACACCACCACCGCGGGAAAGGGGGAATCATCACAACAAACGCGCATCGTCCGACAACAAATGAAAGCCGCGGATACAACATCGTTTTATGGTCTTTAAAAAACGCTTCATCAACTGAGTCATCGCGTGTCCACTTCCCGCTCCCAACCCCCCCACCCACCCCCCATCTGCTTCCTCTCCACGGGAGCTAAAGGGCGACTGAACGCGAAGCAAAGAAGAAACGCGCTTCATTGAAACGTTTCAAACACTCGTGTACTCCCGGTCGTATTGTTTGTGGGTGAGAGCAACGTTTTCAGTGGTGGTTTCCCCCCCCCCTCCCTGCCTTGCCTGAAAACGAGAGATAAAGGGGGGGATGGCTTCATGTGTGTGTGTGTGTGTGAGAGAGAGAGAGAGAAATGGCTTCATGTGACTGTGTGCGAGAGAGAGAGAAATGGCTTCATGTGTGTGTGTGTGTGTGAGAGAGAGACATGGCTTCATGTGTGACAGAGAGAGAGAGAGAGAAATGGCTACTGGGTGTTCAACCGTAAAAACGGAAGAAGAAGAAAAAAAATGGGGCCATCCATCCCTCCCTGCCTGCTTGCCTGCCCGCCTGGCGATCAGTCAGTCAGTCTCTCCTCTCCTCTCCTCTCTCCTCAAAACTCAACACAAAGTGGACGAGTGCGCCCCAGTGCACCTGAGTCGCAAGTACATCTCTCGCTCGAATCGCGCTCAAAATAAAAATAACCCCTTCGATCAAACGCACGCATCCGCCGCGCCGCGCCGCTCCGTCCTCCCTCTCTCTCCCTCTGTCTCTCTGTCTCTCTCTCTTCTCCCCCCCCCACCCCAACTGCTCCTCTACATTCAAGCGAGTCTTTCTTGTGTTAGGTAACAAAGGGTGCATTTATTTTTTTTTCTCTCTCTCTTTCTCCCCCCCCCCACCCACCCCCCCCTGCCCCCTCTCTTACCATTTTCGTACTTTCTCGATGGCGGCCATAACCCGCTTGATGTCATCTTTGGCCCTGCTCCGGGTCTCCGCGCGGACCGACCTGCCCGACATTGCCGCCGTAGCCGTGGTGGTGGTGCTGGTGGTGCTGGTGGGTGGGTGGGTGGCGTGGTGGTGGTGGGTACAGATATTTTTTAAAGCTCGCCGGTTCAGTTCAGACACAATGCGAACGGCACGGCGCACAGGGGAGGGCAACGCGCATGCGCCGACCAGGAGGCCAGGGGGAGAGGGAGGGAAGGGAAGGGTAGCAAGGAAGGAAGGAAGGAAGGGAGCCTGCAGCTGCACTACTGAAGGGAGAGGCGCTCACGTGTGATCCGAGAACAAAGAGGGACATTATTACTGGTGCTCCAGTGACTGATTCATAGATCTAGAGAACATGCGTGCTTGTTTTATTGGTATTTTTGTACATTTGCAGTAGTGACAAATAAGGAGTCCTTTTGGGAGGCTTGGATGCGTTTTGTGGGCCATGTGGTGCAACAATGCTCCACTTACCCAGAACCCCTGAGTGTTGTTACTTAAGCAGTTGCTGATTATTTTTGTAAGTATTTGTTATAATCAGTGGATTCAATTTCATGACCCAACTGGCACCCGATTTCATTACATAATTAAATGAATTGTTATAAGTCTTGATTAAAAAAACAAACCCACATAGGCCTACCATATGATATGATACGGGCAAGTCTCATCTAGACAACTTTATATTGCTAAACTCCAAATATTGAGTAAAAGCATGGTTTTAATGTCATATGGTGATCAGTTATGCCCGATCAAGAGTTAGGCCTGGCGATTATAGAAAGGAAATGAGCTCAAAACTCCTAGAAATACTGTGATTCAATCTTTCAAACATGGATCACCAGGAATGCCATTCACTAATGTGACATAACCCCAATATACAGTAGCTTCTGAAATGACCTGAAGTCTACACGTTCAGTTACACTAGCTGTTGAAGATATGTTGTTTATCTTGTCTGTCTTGCTGTGCTTTGCCTGCCAGAACAGCAATGGCAAAAAGGGTGGACTTCATGTTTACCGTATTCATATTCAAGACATTTGTGGCTGCATAACCATCAAAAGTACAGACTGACAGACCATTGAGTGTGGGTCGAGCAATTTGATCCCATTGCTAAGTGTGAGTTTATTTGTGTATTTCTCCTTTTATCTCTATTTTACTCCTAGTCTGCCACCGCTCCACAGCCACCCCTGTCAAGAGACAGCTCTTTCTGCCACCTGCTAGGCCCCGCCCACTAATTACGTCACCAGTGTTTGCCAACACCACAGGTTGTCCAGCTCACTGCAATGTTCCCTCTGAAGAACTCAATGGAACTCACAACAGAATTCTCACTGTTTTGAACCGTTGTTTAAAATTGTGTTGTCTTACCGTTTGTGTTGCTGTTTGAGTGTTTTCATGCAAATACAGATTTAGTTCAACTGTGTTCTGTGTCAGTTATTCATTTGTAGACGACCCAGTTATCTCTCTCAAGCGTCTTTGCTCTTGGAAGAGAATGGAGGCCAACTAAGAAGAAGAAGAAGTCAGAGAGCCAGAATGGTGGAGTCACTCAACGTCTAAGACGCACCGTCCCACATCACTTCTCTGACTGGACCACAATAGATGCTACATCGGCGGCATCACCAGGTCCAGATGGCTCCAGGGTGTGATCATGCTCAGCATGTTCCTGGAGGCCCTCGCCATCTACGCCCTGGAGTTCCTCGTGAAGGTGTACATGGAGCACCTGTGCTTCTGAGAGAGCTGGAACAATGTGTTTGATGCGGCGATCCAGCTCATGTCCTTCCCACCCACGTTCATGGACGTGGATGTGGCCGGCGGCCGGCGGCGCCATGGGGTCAGGGTCCTGACCCTGCGGGTCATCAAGATGTTCTCCCTGTCGGGGATGAGGGAACTCTTCTCGGCTCTCTGTGGCATGATGAGGCGCATGGAAGAGGCCGCAAGGGAGTATGTGCAGTATTTCAGTGAAATGACAAAATATAAATAAACGTGTGTTGGTGCTTGTGGGGTCGTTGTTGCCTTGTGTGAACTTTACGTTTGTCTATGCCTGCATGGACTAATGAATGGACTAATGAAATACAAACCTTGTAGACAGGACGAATGGCATCTGGTGGCCTCTTTAACCCATAGATCCTCTAGAAAAAAGGTGATTTTTGTAGTTTAACTAAGATGCATCTAAATAAGATGTGATATGAAAAGTTTTGGGTTTTTCTGGTCAGAATTATTAATTTATTTATAATGATTAATTATGCCAATTTAGAGGGTCATGTTTAAAATAAATGTTCTATTACTGTTTTATTATTATTATCTACTATTGAATCTATTTCTATTGGCGTTTTGACGCAGCACTTACGTCATCAAACCGCGCCACACGGGAGCGACAGCGCCGCTAAACTCGTTGGTTTGTGTGACTGAAGCAACTAGTTTACAGGATTAAAGTCAGCATTGATACACTGACAAACGAGCCGAATCAATAAGTTACGGTTATCCGGCTCGTCTACATCATTCTGCACGACGTTTTATTTGAAGTAAAGCGACCGGTACGAGCGAGTAGACAACGCATGTGTCAGACGCTTCAGTGTTGACACCTTCCAGTGACGCTCCATAGAGGGTCTGTTTTGAATTACTTGTCATACAATACAACAGACAGCCGTGTTTTGGGCTGTGTTGCACTGTTCAACATGAACGAACAAGGTAAGCAGTACACTTACAACACACTAGCGTTGTCACCTAAACAACTTTATATTGCTGAACTCCAAATATTGAGTAGAAAGCATGGGTTTAATGTAATATGGGGATCAGTTATCAAGGGGGTTAGGCCTCATTACTGTGTGACTCAATCTTTCAAACATGGATCACCAGGAATGCCATTCAACAATGTGACATACAGCCAATATAGCTTCTGAAACTACCTGAAGTCTACACATTCAGTGGCACTCGCCGTGGAAGATGTGTTAGGCTCTTGCTATGCCTCTTGTACTGTACAGAGTTGGTGGAGTATTTCAGGACCCAGATGAGGAAAGACCCCGACATGGCATCTGCCGTGGCCGCCATCCGCACACTCCTGGAGTTCCTCAAGAGAGATACGGGTTTGTCCGAACCTATTCTTGCTAAATATTGCGTCTTATCATGTCACTGAGGCACGCATGATGACCCACGATCAACGTAGCTACAGCGGTAACGTGGGACCTTCTGCATTTCAGGGGAGACGATCTTCGGCCTGAGGGAGAGTCTGACCGGGGCTACGGACTGTCTGACGGGGGAGGACTCCTCGGTGGCCGTGTCTTCGGCGGGGGAGCTCTTCCTGCGGTTCATCAGCCTCACGTCCCTGGAGCACCAGGTATGTGGTGCACTCCACTGTGTTATGGCATGATATTCAGTAAAAACGGCTGTAAAATTAAACTTTTCGTACTATGGTTAAGTCTGGCAAGTTAGTAACTCGACAAGAGTTTAGTGAAGGCTTTGGGGCTATTTCTTGACAAGCCCTAGTACACGCACAATACATGTTTGCTGAAAATGCATACACATTCTGTATTTCACTTTGTCTCATTGCCCATTTGTTTGTCACGATGGTTGTTTTCAATTGCCAATAAGCCAATATGATGACGGACCAGAATTTTCTGACCTAATAATAATGTCATTCTGGATGTTCCACCAGGACTTGTCGCGCTGTAAGAAGGTGATGGAGGAGCGAGGCGAGCTGTTTCTGCAGAAGATCTCCATGTCCCGTGCCAAGGTGGCCAAACTCTGCCACACGTTCATCAAAGACGGCGCGGTGAGTGTTTCTAAAACCAGCAAACCTTGCGCAACTGAGTTGAAGGTGAATCCTTAAATCCAGGGTGAACTGGACTCACTCCCAATGTTAAAGGGCCCTGTTATACCACCAAGCGTGATTAGCAATTACAAGCCATTTCAAAATTGTCACATGACTAAAATTGGCATTGTTGCGAAGTGACATCACAAGTGCGAGTGTCCACCTAGATGTATGCGGAACTAGATCGGTAGGGCCCCTTTTAAGAACCTTATAACCAATCACTGTTCCTCATTTATAGTCACTGTTCTTTTGCATATCCTATCCGGCGGGTTGCCAGTTCGAGTCTCTGCCCTGTCTTGTTCTTTTCCTCCAATACATTTTTTAACCAGATTTGTGGTCCTAGATAGACGCTCCTCGTTTATTTTGTGTTTTCTGTATTCAGAAAATCCTGACACACTCGTACTCCCGCGTGGTCCTGAGGGTTCTGGAGAAGGCGGCGGCGGAGAAGAAGAGGTTCTCCGTGTACGTCACCGAGTCCCAGCCAGACGCAGCCGGGTGAGACCACTGACTACGTCATATCACGTGTGTGTGTGTGTGTGTGTGTGTGTGTGTGTGTGTGTGTGTGTGTGTGTGTGTGTGTGTGTGTGTGTGTGTGTGTGTGTGTGTGTGTGTGTGTGTGTGTGTGTGTGTGTGTGTGTGTGTGTGTGTGTGTGTGTGTTATATAACAGCGTTATTGGTTGACGTTTTTCAAGAAAGTCTTCTATGTAGTATAGTGGTTGAGGTGACACTGAGGTTGTGGGTTCGAATCTCAATGCCCACAGTCTACCTGTGAGCATCCTTGAGCAAGATGCCCTCACCTGCTCCTCGGGCACACGTATCTGTACTTTACTGCTAAATGACCAAATGATAATGTTAAATCACTGATAAACTGAATGTTTTTCCCCCACTTACATTTAGGCATACATGCTTGACGTGAACTAACAAAATTTCCCACTGCCTTTTTAATTCATGCATTTATCTTGAATTATGTCTCTTGTGTTTCAGCGAGCAGATGGCCGAAGCCCTGAGGAAACTCGACATTCCGGTGACCGTCGTCCTGGACGCAGCCGTGGGTAGATAAACATGTTTTTGGTATTGGATATACGCCCCTTTCACACATACACAGTCCACCTGGGACATTTACTGCATGGGGTCATGTGTGAATGCAAACGGGGATCAAAATCCCGCTAATTCTGTTGCGGAGATTTCCCACCTCAAGACCGAGTAACATTCCCGGGAACATTGCCGGTATCGCATACTTTGCTTCACCTGCCTTCCAGTGTGTTGGTAACACCGTCAGAGACAGACTTTAAACAAACTTGTTGTAATAATTATAATTTATTTCATATTCTTGGGTTCTCCCCAGGATTTCGTTTTATTTGATGGCGCACCCACTTGTCAGTTGCGGCCATAGAAATAAGAGGTTGTCGCAAGCGGGTGGCTAATGGTTTAAAAGGGACGTATTTTGCAGCTAATTTAATGTTTACACAAAGGCAAGAAAATACAAGCTCTGGTTGTTAAAAAAAATAACTGGTATCATTGTTTTTTTCCTTTTATGGTGAGCCACAATAGCGTCTGTGTGATTTATCTTCGGGGGGGACAGCAGTAGTCCTGCAGTGTAATCTCGTCAAAAACTATTTCTCAGTACTTCTTCTGTTGCGTTTTATGGCAATGGACATCCATAAGTGTTCTATTACTGCCATCTGCTGGACTGTCCCTTGACCAACTATTCTGACATTGTTATGCCATGTGTGAAAGGGCGCAAGAGCAGAGGGAAATGTTCCGGAACATCACTTCATATGTGTAATAGCAAAAATCACTAGTGGTGCCGGAAATGTTATCCCAATAATTTACCAGGATGCATGTATGAAAGGGGCTATAGATGTGTCTGTAGAGATATATCACAATAGACAAACATCTATGGATGACAATATTGTATGCACTATAACACACTATAACCTACTTCTACGGATGATATATAGTGAGCTCATCATGTGATCTCAACGAAATTAAGGTCATCACTTTTTCTGTCTGTTTACTCCAGCCCTGTGTTTCTTGTTTCCTGTTTATTTAGTGTTTGGTCTTGACTGGTTGGTTTTTACACTGCGCTGTAACGTGACTTTGAGTGTCCCGGTGCCTTGCAATGCATTCTTCTGATTAGAAACATCATGAATGTAAGGCAAGGCACATTTATTTATATAGCACCATAAGGCAATTCATAGTGCTTTACAAGGGGAAGGGGGAAATAATAATAAAAAAACCCCAATGTTAAGATGATGCATATTTAATTAAAAGCTGCGGTGAACAGAAATGTTTTCAGCCCTGATTTAAAGGAGTAAACTGTTCCAGAGCCGTGGTGCATAGAAACTAAAAAGCTGCTTCACCATGCTGGCACCATGCACCCTGGGCACAAATGAAACGGAGCCGTGTTTTCTGCTGCACGTCCTCAGCTACGTGGTGGAGAAGGTTGACCTGGTTATCGTCGGCGCCGAGGGAGTCGTGGAGAGTGGAGGGATCATCAACAAGGCATGTTCCCTCCAGAGGCTTTATGCACCCACACACACTCACTCACTTACACACACACACACAGGCACATACTGTATACAGTACATACATACGCACACACAGACCCACTAGATTAATAGACTAGTGCGACTGAGTTTAGCTCCCAGTCGAAAGGTACCAGGTTCGAAACCCAATTCCCATAGTCTAACTGTCAGACATCCCTGACCTCGACCTCCCTGCTCACAAGTCACGTGCATCTGGATAAAAGCTGTTGTCTGTTAACTGCTTAAAGAGCAAATGGATAAAGTAAATAAAATATTGCGCCTTTGTCACCAATGTGTGTGTATATATGTGTGGTGTGTGTAGATTGGGACGTATCAGATGGCGGTGTGCTCCAAGGCCCACAACAAGCTGTTCTATGTGGTGGCAGAAAGCTTCAAGTTCGTCCGTCTCTATCCCCTCAATCAGCAGGACGTACCAGATAAGTTTAAGGTATGATGACAGACTGGCGGAGGTGTGATGCATGCTGGGAGACTTTACCGGCCATTAAATTATGTAGACGATGAAATAGTATTCGTAACATCTTAAGAATCACTTTTGATCACGGTCATCTTTCCCCCTGATAACGTGCACATTTGCATCATCTTATTTTCTATCTTTACAAAACACTACTGTACTGTGTTTTAAAGCAGCCATATTATGCCACCAGGTGTGTGCGTGATTATCCATTACAAAATTGTAATGTGACTTGGACTGTCTTTGTGACAAGGTGACACCTGGTGGTATAATAGGGCCTGTAGTAAGAGATCCTAACTATCAATCATCAGTGCTGGAAGTGGGCCGCACTTCTACATTTTTCTCTTTGGTGTAGCAGGACTTTTTTTTTTTTGCGTACCGGCACTTCTCACAAGCTGCCGGTACTCTTTTCTGCCCTTGTCTCTTCCTACGCAAACTACATTACCCAGGGGGCACTACGTGGCGCTCACTTGTTCCCGTTCAGGTCATAACGTCTCTGGTCTACGTAATGCTAGACTAGTAGTGAGGCAATTTCAGACAGTATGTAGATATATACAAATAAAGATAACACAATGATTACAAACTGCCTGTGGGAGTGCGTGTTCGGTGGCTGGTTGGCTTAATTGGCCTCACATGGCCCAGTTAGAGTCTGGGGTGGGCGGGGCTGCAGCCTCACCTGGCTCAGTTAGAGTCTCTTGGT
>PIJE02000075.1:406921-452227 GCA_002895965.2 Coryphaenoides rupestris | reverse complement strand
TGACCTCAAGTACCTAAGAAAACTGACATGTTAATATAGAGCATCCATTAGATTAACTATAAGATGATGAAAGAGATAAGATAGAACTTTATTGATCCCGAAGGAAATTCTTGTGCCAGGTTGCATAGCAATAGAATAAAACAATAGAGAAGTAAACAGTAGAATAATACAAATAAAAGAACAGATTTACAAATTTACAGTAAGTCTAAGACCTAGTTGAAGTATAAAGATATAGGTGAAGTTTAAAGATATAGGTAAGATAAGATATTCAGTCCGCAAATACAATTTGGAAATAATTGAAGTGTCATAAAAGGGTAATAATAATATTAATAATAATGGTATTATTAATTATTATGACCCTACTTCCAGAGGTAATGTATATTTGACTATTTCTATGAAACATAGTATGGGGTCTGTATGAGAAAATAAGAGGTCAATCCACTTATTGTAGGCCTATAGGTTTTTAGAATCAAAGTCACAATCAAGTCAAATGGAGTGTTGATATTGTCTGCAATAATATTTAACAGGCCTGTTAAATATTAAATAGACAGAGAAACAATTGCGCAAAATCTATATCCCAAAAATTCTTATTTTATGTGGTGATCATTTGGACCATGCCAATGACAAATGCATTAATAACTACATGTATCCAAGATATATGTATTGGGGGGCAATAAATGAATCATGTTTACAATATATAATTATTAAATTAAAGCAACATTGATCATGATATGTGTTCCTAAAATATATTTGAATCATCATATTCCTAATATTTTTAGTGCAGCTTGCTCCTCCAGTCTCCCAGTTTCCGGGCTCCAGTGTAATACGCGAACGCACCCTCGAAACGGGTGAGCAAGTGATAGGCCTCTTTAATATCCCTCACGTAGGGCGCCGGTTGGCCGAGGCCCTGTTGTTTTTCATCACAAGGGCGGGGCCTACGGTGGAGTGTGGCGACGCCGGACGATAAATCACACGAACCCTTTATTGTGTCGCATGTTTGGTGACGTCCAAACTCTCGACTCCGGGCTGAAGTCTCTCCGGGGCCGAGGCCTAGAGACTTTTTCCAAAGCTAACGTTGTTTCAGTTTCCAGTCACTGGCAGTGTTTTGATGCGGGATTTGACGGGCCGCGGACTAATGAGGCGCGTTAGCGTGTGTTAAAAAGGCGTCAATAGTTGGGGAAACCTTTGCCAGCTAGCAAAAAAAAAGCATTGAAACTCCTAGCGAGGAAGTGAGGAGCGAAAAAAATGACATCTCGAAGGTAAGGGGACTGGAAAACAATGTTGTGCTGTGGTGTGCTGTGGTGTGGTGTGGTGTGGTGTGTGGTGTGTGTATCACGTTCACATTAGATGGTTTGTTGGAAACCTCCTGATGCATTTGTCGTGTATCGTGTTCCTCTTCGGTATCACAAGTATCACATTATATGATGTGTTGTGTGCACCGGGTAACTTAGCACATACTACTGTCACGTTTTTAATGAGTTAGTACACACACACACACACACACTTCAGACGAACACACACACACACACAATACGGTGCATGCAAAGTAGTGATGCGCTGCTTCCAGCCCACAAAAGCCGCAGAAATGTGTTTTTCTTTCTGTGATCCACGTTATTGCTGGCTGCTGCTAAATCCACACAACCACACACATGTTAGGTCGGTGTTTTCATTCCATGCCACGGAATAGCGACACGGCGTAGAAGTAGCGGTGGCAGAAGTGTGCAACCAGGCATTGCGTTTGAATTAAAACATACTTTAGTAGCTGGAGACGTTTGACTGGTGGTCTTGTGGCTAGGTGGTTCCACCCGAACATCACCGGGGTGGAGGCTGAGAATCTGCTGTTAACCCGCGGAGTGGACGGCAGCTTCTTGGCCAGACCGAGTAAAAGTAACCCGGGCGACTTTACTCTCTCAGTACGGTAAGTCTTGTATGACGCGAGTCATGGAGGCAAGAGTTCAGAACACCCTCCCTTTCCCCATCGCCTGTTCCTCACTTCTAAATAAGTCAATTCAATAAATATGTTGGACACCACACTCTGGATCGATTCACCCATGGATACATTCCATAGATTCTGTCATATAGCCTAACAAAATGCAAACAAAACATCATCTCTGAACTAGAGTTTGTTTTTTTCTTTGAAGAAAAGCTTACAACGAATGGCTAATCTCAAGTTTAGACTCATGCTCCTGACCAAATATACTTCCAATAGGCCTTCCTGGTTCACACAGTTTACACACACACACAGTCACTGCCATCTCTATCTAGGAAATAATATGAAACTTGAAGTACACTTGTTTCTGAGAAGTGTTCCTCCCTGTGGCCAGGGATTTCCAAGAAGAGTTATGTACTGTATAGCACACTTTCAGTTAAATTGTTGTTCACTGACGTCAATGCCCATTGAGCAATTGCTTTGTTTTTCAATAGAGTGAGTTACAAAACTTGTCATTACAAGTGGTAAGTTGTGTGCTAGGTACTGGAACTGGCACAAGTTGGCTAGCATTGTTGGTTCAAGATCTCAACCACTAAGTTGTAGTTGGTTCTACAATGACATGAAGTTATGATATTATCAACATGGTTATTGATGTTTGGCATGAAGTAGAAGTGGCACATTGTTTCCCCTCTTTGTGCAGTGTAATCTTAAGTCGTTTTTAAGGGGCCATCATTTGACTTGGTCTACCCACTTCTTCAGGAAAACAAAGTACAGTTAGAGTTGATGAAAGATGTCTTGCCAAACATGACAGATATGTGCCGTTTTAGATTCAACCCCCAGAGTTAGTAACTTCCTCCTGTGCTAAAGGATCCTGTTTTTTCTTATTTTAAAACATTGCGTCATTTGCATTGAAGATTTCATTTTAGCCGACACTTTAAGGCTAAGTTCAATATGTGTATTCGTAACTGAGCGATCTCGACCACAACATCCCAAAACATGCCTATTTATGATTTCGTACGTCTCTTTAATCTTCAGTATGAGGAGAGACTAGAGATTCTGCTTAGTTATTTTTTTTTTATAAGAAGTCTTTTTATAGAGGGCAGTGGGGGAGCCTTTCATTGACTTGATATTCACTTCGTCATGAAGAGGCGCTTGTTGGTGCACCATGGACAACAATGGTTCTCTTAACGCGCTGTGTGCAGGAGAAACGGCGCCGTGACCCACATTAAGATCCAGAACACTGGGGACTACTACGATCTCTATGGCGGGGAGAAGTTTGCCACGCTGGCGGAGCTGGTGCAGTATTACATGGAGCACCACGGGCAGCTCAAGGAGAAGAACGGCGACGTCATTGAGCTCAAGTACCCACTCAACTGTGCCGACCCCACCTCAGAAAGGTGAGGGGCAACTATCTGGTGTGCGTGTGTGCATGCGCGGCAAATGTAGCATAGTTTGGACGAAGCCACCGGACTTAATGTTTTTTGGATTTGAAATAGTGCTTTAAATAAAGTAAATAAAGTTATTTTTTTTTAATGGTTAAATAATTGATGATCAGATGGGAAAATGTATGACTACTTGGTTTTTGGGGGGGGAAATGCAGAGCTAAGACTAAATATACAGAATCTGAACATCATGGCTGAAGTTATCCATTTTTACTTTTACTTTTAATACATTTTGTCTCCATGCTGTTTTTTTTCCCATTGAGAAGCTATCCAAATATTTATTTTGTGGTCATCATGATCAGATTATGGTGCCCTGTTTACAACGGAGACATTTCTGGATTCTACAATTGTTTTTTTTTTTACATTTATTTTCAGTTTTTCAAAGTATCTAGATTCAAACCGAAAAGGCACTACCACACCATCCAGGGAATCTTTCTCTATAAATAGATTATAAATAGATATTATTTTTGTCATGTAAACAGATGCTTTAATGACATGTGCCATATATTCTTTTAGATGGCCTACTGTAGAGTGTGTGTGTTTGGTGGCTGGTTTATGCAGCCTCACCTGACCCGAGTCAGGCTGATAAGTCTGGGGCTGGGTGAGGCTGCACGCCTGTGTGTTTGAATAATCGAGGCCCACAGATTAAACCAGCCATCACCACACACACACACACACACACACACACACACACACACACACACACACACACACACACTCACTCCTACCTCCTTATTAAGGAGCAGGTTGGGGTCGGGCATCTTTCTACAGGTGGACTGCCGTTGATGTTCTAACCCAGAATCATGTTTGAATCCCAAATGACTGAGTCAAACCCCCCCCAACAACCACTAGCTGTGTCCTGCCTCCTCCTTATTGCATCTTCATTTATCTGCAACCAATGTTCGTCAGATGGTTCCACGGACACCTGTCGGGCCGGGAGGCAGAGAAGCTGCTGACGGAGAAGGGCAAGAACGGCAGCTTCCTGGTGCGGGAGAGCCAGAGCCACCCGGGGGACTTTGTCCTGTCGGTGCGCACCGGCGACGACAAGACGGACACCAGCACCGACAGCAAACCCAAGGTCACCCACGTCATGATTCGCTGTCAGGTGAGCAACCACCAAGTTGGTGGTCTTTAATCTGGGGCTGTGCCGTATCACAATATCCTATCGATATCGTGATACGAGACCAGATGTCGTCAAAGATTTTGGATATCATAATGTCTTGACAATTTTGAAACGGCTTGTAATGGCTAATCATTAGCCATTAGAAAAAATATGAGAAAATATATTTAATTCACAGAGTATACAAAAACAGCCTTTACCATGTGGTTACTCTATATAGACTATTTATTTATCGCATTACCAGAAAACTTGCTGTATGTTAATGGAGGGTGGTTGCCTCCGCGTAGTGCATTAATGCTGTGAAACGCACACCCATGAGATGATTATCTAGTTTATACCATGGTCATTAGCCAACAATATAAAGTAAGACCATTTTGGTGAAAGGTTTGCACTTAAAATCGAAAGGTTATGAAGCAAGAGCTTACCATTGTCATGACAAGGAATAACTCTAGTCCCGATTGGTTACAGTATTAATCACAACAGGGTGACGTAAGGGAGGGTTATGGCTCCATCTCCGTAACTCTTTACAAAGTATTGAATACATTTATCCTCTGCTGGGTCCCATTCTTTAGCAGCTGGTGTGTTTTCCTTCCCAGTCGTTAGTTTATCAAGTTGATAACTCGGCTATGCTTATTGCGGTTGGTGACAGTCAAGCTTTGACAACAATGGCCTTTAATGTTGCTGTGGTTAAAGGTTGGGTAGGGGATGGATTTAGAAGTGATTAAACTTGAGCCGAACTACATGTGCATGATATGGTATGAACGCACACCTGCCAGCCAAACAGAAAAGAGTATTCACCCAGACCACGGTATGATGGGATATAACCTATATCATCGAGCCAGTCTGTTTGGATCCTTGTATGTTTAATGTCTTAAAGGTGCTGTCTGTAAGAATAATGAATCCATTCAGGGAATACATGTAGGATTTTACATGCACAAATCACTTTAAATTGCCAGTTTGTGAGCAGGTTGTGTTTGAAGTAAAAAAATGGGAGCTTCCCCGACTCTCTCTGTTGCGTAGAACCGCTTTTGGGCTGATTTATCTTATATTTGAGTCTGGTCGGATTTCACAGGAATAAGGAACGAAGTGGCATGTAAGTGTGGATAATTAAAAAAATATATATATTTCATTTTTTTAAATGTGTACAAAGTTTAATTGTGATTAGAACTAACATTAGTTTCTGATTGTTTCTGATTCTTGCATATAGTACCTTTTTAAAGGTGGGAAATACTGTATTGAAGAACCGTATAGAAGAGGAATTTTCCTTATCTCACTTTTTTGACATGGTAATGATGCCCGTATTGCGTATTCGTATTTGCTGCACAGAATATGTGGTGCGTCCTGAAGTGGGTCATGAAAGTGTGTGTTGTGGTGTGTTGTGGTGATGGCAAGGCCGTGGTTTGCATCGTGTCTGGGTTTGGTTTCATTATCTGAGAAGTGAGGTGACACTCTTCACTTCCTCCAGCGAGGAAATTAAAATGATACAACCACATAGAAAATGGAGAAGAAGAAATACGTGGACGAATATAAGCTCATCTTGTAACATCAGTTTTCACTATGCCATGAGCCGCTACGCTCTTTTCTACCACAGGGGGGAGGCAATCGTCTGCAAATCACTCCCCCCCCTTTCACACATAATAAACCCATTAACGAATCCAGTATGAGGCTATGAGGCATGTTTGAGTAACAGACTAGTAATGAATTATAACTGTCATAAGCTTGCTATTCATAACTTTGTGTTGCTAGGCTAGACCGATAAGCCAACAGGAATTATTAAGTTGCCATTATATCTGGCTGTTGGTTGCCTCAAATTAGGTGATTTTTCACAAGCAGCGCTAGCATCATATTTCATGTTTGTTTTTTTCCCCCCTCCATCTTCTGCATGTATGGCGATGACATAGTTTGAGACATAATTTTACCTATCCACCAGAATTCTAATAATATTTATATAATGGCCTAAGCTTCAAGCACATATCGACCCTAAAGCCATTAAGGCATGGCTCATTTTGGGAGGGAAAATAAAAGAATGGGAAATTTGATCTGGCATTTACTTGAGGACTTCAAGTCAACAAGATCAAATTCAATGTATGCTAGAGGTCATTCATCATGCACCACGCGTCATGGTGCGTGGCGGATATAGGTGATATATGTACCATCAAAGCTCTGGTAGATGCTCTCGAACATGTTTTGGCTCGTGCACAGATGCGTGACAGCTAGAGAAAGTGTTGTGTGTGGTGTGGGGGGGGGGGGGGAATATCACACCATTTTATGCAGCCATGATATACCTGTAGCAGGGTCTCCTGCCACAATGCCACATCATGTGGCTTCTTTGGGGCTCCTCCAATGACACAGGCAGGTACTGGTGTTGAAAAGTCTGGTTTGTTGTAAACCTTGAAGACATCACATGAATGAAGACATCACATGAATGATGACATTACAAGGACAGAGCATATGGTACCCTTGCAAGCATGCTAGCGCTCCATGAGTGTGTGTGTGTGTTGATGGCTGACTTAACCCTGTGGTGCACTGATTAGGCAATGCACCACAGGTTTGTAGCTCCACCCACCCCAGACTCCAACTTGGCCAGGGGAGGCCAATTAAGCCAGCCACCAAACACACACACTTCCCACAATACAATCGCCCAACCATAGCAAATAAAGTCTAAAAAATAACATCTAATGTACAGTAGGATTTGAGTCTGAAGTCACCAAAAATATGCCAAATCAGAGTCAAGTCTGTGCCATGGACTCTTGTCCCACAACATACGTGTGGGTGTATGTTATTGTGCGCATTAAGGGCAGATTGTGTAAAGATCTATGTGTTTTGTGTGTGGTTACGTGTGTCTTCTACAGCAAGACCTGTACGATGTGGGCGGAGGGGAAAAGTTTGACTCGCTCACGGACCTGGTGGAGCACTACAAGAAGAACCCCATGGTGGAGACACTGGGCACCGTGCTCCAGCTCAAACAGGTAGCACACACCACACCCACACCCATCATGGGCCTCCTTCATTCACCTGGCAGAGTTCTGCGTTCAGCTCAACTCAACTCAACTCATCACCCTGCTAGACTTTTACAACCAAAGATGGAACCAAGATGGCTGCTAGGTCGCACGCTGGACACGTCGTCTCGACTGACATACACAACAAATGCATTTTAATCCATTATGTTCAATGAGAGCACTCACAGCGGCCGACTGCACCGTGGTACAACTTCCAGTTCTGAATACTGTAATACACAACTGGGCTCTGGTTCGTCCCTGGGCAGGATGCCCTAACCCTAACTCCTGCTCATATAGGCACTGTAAATATGATTTAGGAGAGAGCGAGAGAGAGAGAGCAGCAAAGGGCGTAAGACGACAAGATTTTGAAACTAAACAATTTAGTCTCTTCCCTCTCTGCCCCCTCCCTCACTCGTCGCTATGTTTCTCTGCCATTTCATGCACCTGTGATTGACAGGTAAGATGGATTCCCCTCGAACCAATCGCAGAATAGATCGGTCCTTATTGGTCAGAAATGAAGCATGTTTCATAATAATAGCTGACAGATGGCTGTACAAATGACACTCAAATGATTGCTCTTAAACCTTACTGAGAACACCTTTTTAATGGCATAACATGCATTGCTCTGGCTATGCGCTATGATGCACTGATGACGTGGTCGTCCTCCCCAGCCGCTAAACACGACTCGCATCAACGCTGCAGAGATCGAGAGCCGCGTGCGGGAGCTGAGCAAGCTGGCCGAGGCCACGGACAAAGTGAAACAGGGCTTCTGGGAGGAGTTTGAGGTAAGGACCATTGCCATTTTTTGGACGTCTGATTGTTTACTCGTTGTCACTTGATCACTTATTAAAAAGGAAAGCTTCACCGCGTTACTTATTTTTTCCTTCCTGACTTTTTTTACCGACTGCCTCATTCACTCAATGAATGATTTCATTTGTGAATAATTTACTTGGTCACTTGAATAAAGTATGCTTTGAACTCGCCTCGATGTCCAGCTGGTGGTGATGTCGTGCCGCTGTGTTTCTCTCCGCTCAGACGCTGCAACAACAGGAATGCAAGTTACTGTACAGCCGCAAGGAGGGCCAGCGGGCGGAGAACAAGAACAAGAACCGCTACAAAAACATCCTGCCCTGTGAGGAAACTCCTCCCATCTTCATGCTCACTTACCTGAACTCCCGTTCCAATCTGGATTTTATTTTTTATATGAATTTACCTGAATTCTCTGCTACTTGAATCTCAATACCCCCGAATTGTATGTTACTGGAATCTGAATTCACCCGAATTCCATGTAATCTTACCGTGAATTCTCCTGAACTTTCTGTGTCATCTTCACTTTAACACATTCACTTGAAATCCCTGAATCATCTCCGCATTTTAATAGGATTTCTTTGTTGGTTGTCCTCTCCTCTCTCCCTCCAGTCGACCACACACGCGTGGTGCTGAACGACGGTGACGAGACCGAGCCGGGCTCCGACTACATCAACGCTAACATCATCATGGTCGTAACCGACATCATGGTAATGTGACTTCATGCCGCCCACACAAAACTCTTTCATTTATTCATTTATTGTGGTGATTTTGTGGTGTATGGCTTTATATATTTGTTAATCCTGGGGGATTCATTTCTCTGCTCACCATGGAAAGGTGTGTCAAAAATGGAGAATAAAAAATAAATAAATGAACGATTCTGTGTGTGTGTGTTCAGCCGGAGCTGGAGTCCAAGTCGAACAGCAGCAAGCTAAAGAAGAGTTACATCGCCACGCAGGGCTGCCTGCAGAACACCATCAGTGACTTCTGGAGGATGGTGTTCCAGGAGAACTCTCGGGTCATTGTCATGACGACCAAGGAGGTGGAGAGGGGAAAGGTAAACATGATTATGCGATGGGATCTTGTCAAGCCGAAAATGGAAAATAAAATGAAACCTAATATGCTGTTTTTCATGTTATAACATTTTACAATGTCAGCTGTTTTATGTAACTGCTGTGTTGATGAAAGCATTCCGGCAGTTCTTTAGTATTTCTGTAAAATCTTTTGCTTTACACTCAAGCAAAAAATCTTTTGGTGCAAATGTAATTAATTCTTTCGTTATACGTGTAGATGTTTTTTTTTTATATCTACTTCAACACAAGTGGATAATTTCAAAGAAAGAAAAATATTTTACTATAATTGAGGTTTTGGATCTGTATTATTTGCATATCCAACTTTTTTTCCCCTCAGTAAAATATGATTGAACACGCATACAATCGAAACAAAATTAATGGAAAGAAAACAATGGAAAAACAAATTTCTCCGTCTCTTAAATGTGTCAAGTACAACCAGTAAAACGTGTGCATCCGTTTCCTCCAGAGTAAATGTGTGAAGTACTGGCCGGACATGTCGGCGCTGAAGGAGTACGGCGCCATGCGGGTCCGCAACGTGAAGGAGACGGCCGCTCACGACTACATCCTCCGAGAGCTCAAGCTGTCCAAGGTTGGACAGGTAAAGCCCCCTCCACCACGCCACAAATGATTACACTGGCACCAGGTAATGAGATTTGAGATCAAGAGCGACGCCAGGTTTTTAAAATGTTGGTTGGATGGTTATGTATAATATGCAGGCCTATATAATGTGCACAATATCGAGTTATTCAACAAACTCGAGTTATTCAACAAACATGACGTAACCTTGATCAGACAGCGTTGCCGCAAACAGTTTAAGTAGATTTTTTTGATATTCTTTTTAAGGTATATTTTACATAAACGAGTTATAGCTATACCACATAGGACAAAATTGATTGAGCAGCTGCGACCCATTTGTAGAAATGTTGCCTCACAGTCGCCCATCCTTGCACACATCCACGTGACCCCTGACTGCCATGCGAGGTGACTACCATGCGAGGTAACGGCCAGCTCTTGGGGAGCAGTTAGTGTTGGGTGTCTTGCTCTGACACCTCGACACGGCATCGGGGATCAACCAGATACCTGCTGGTCGCTAGACAGCCCACTCTACCAGATGTGCATCTGTAGACAACTCTGATGTGCCCTGCTATGTAGTATTGGTTATTAACAGTTGTCTGACTGTTCCAGGGAAACACGGAGCGTACCGTTTGGCAGTACCACTTCCGGGCCTGGCCCGACCACGGTGTGCCTACCGACCCTGGAGGTGTGCTGGACTTCCTGGAGGAGGTGAATCTGAAGCAGGAGAGCATACTGGAGGCTGGCCCGATCGCCGTGCACTGCAGGTATACCGACACACCGTCCATCCACATACAGCAGGGGTTCTCCAGCCAGAGGACTGGGATACCTCCTCGGGTCCACTGGTGTGCAGATTTGGGTCGTGGGAGATTTGTGACTCGTAAGCTATTTGATGCCTTTTCTAATTTATTTTATAGGTTTTGAGATGGAGGAGGGTTATGATTTATAAACCACTGCCTAATTCTAAGAAGTAGGACCAACAAGTTCCCATCATTGAGAGCTAGAAACGGGTCCCAGGGCAAAGACGGCTGAGAACCACCGGTGATCTCATGATTTTGTCTTATTATTTTTCTACTCCAGTGCTGGGATTGGACGAACGGGCACCTTCATCGTGATTGACATCCTTATAGACGTGATCAGAGAAAAAGGTAGGCCAAAATTGATTAAGTAAAGAATATATATCGAATTGATTTTTCTTTTTTAGACTTGAACAAATTTGTGCAGCTTTGCCCCCACAAAAAAAACATTAGTAGTTTCAACTTTAAAATAGGGGCTCTTTAAATGGTAACTACATCCCATAATCACTTTTTTCAGTTGAAAACATTTGTTATTTTTTTGTCAAATGTCTCAAATTGTTAAACAGAGGAAATTCTCTGTAAAATACAAGAAGTCTACTACTTCCGGCTAAAGCCGCTTCTCCAGAGTGGTAGTTTTCTATTAGCTGCTCGAATGAAGTCCACTGTGACCTGGTTGATTTATTAGTTAAAATGTGATGTCGGTTAAAACGTAGCTCAACCTTTTGTTCCCTCGGCAGGGGTGGACTGTGACATCGACGTGCCCAAGACCATCCAGATGGTGCGGTCCCAGCGGTCTGGGATGGTGCAGACGGAAGCCCAGTACAGGTTCATCTACATGGCCGTGCAGCACTACATCGAGACCCTGCAGAGACGCATCGAGGAGGAGCAGGTGTGTGTGTGTGTGTGTGTGTGGGGGTGGGTGAGTGTGGGAGGGTGGGTGTGTCATTGTTCCCAAATAACATTTTCAAATTCAAAAGCGATCATTATTATTTATGGGTCGCGTATCTGTTTATTTAGTGGGCCGTATATAACATTTTTATGACGTCATTACATTAAAGGCTGCAATGACATTGCTTGACACACGATGAACACAACACAGTCCCAACCACTTCATCAGATGAGTTGTTTCAGGAGGGGGGCGTCGACAACGGGACTGAGCTCCTCCTCCTCCTCACACCGTCCCACCTTGTCTTTTGCAGAAGAGCAAGATCAAGGGGCGCGAGTACACCAACATCAAGTACTCCCTGCTGGACCTGACCGGCGGCGAGCAGAGCCCCCTGCCCCCATGCACACCCCTCCCCACCCCCACCTGCACAGAGTGAGTCCTCATGTCCCACACACACACACACGCTGTGCACCTCAAGCCTCAAGGGACGCCAGTATTCATCAGCATGCAAAAAAAACCCCAGATAACATGCTTGCCGTTAGAGGCTATTTTGCATGCTTATCATCACTCTAAATGTTTGTTTTTATTTACCGTAACTATAAAATAGCATAGAAATGATAGAATCTGCCTCTGTATTGTGAAATGACTAATGCCTAATTTAATTGACGTTAATTAAAAAAAATGGTGTGTTCAGAATGAGGGACGACAGCTCCAGAGTGTATGAGAACGTGGGTCTGATGCAGCAGCAGAAAAGCTACAGATGAGGGTCCCTGCGGGGAACCCGGCGCTACACCCTTTTCCAGGTAAACACACATCAACGCCAAAGACCAAGAGAACCAATCAAAACCTGCCACTTCTGAAAGCGCTTGTTTCGCTGCGGCCAATCACAGCTGTTGCTTGCTATTCCCCCCCGTTCTCCAGGAACCTGACACCTGATTGATTTTTGCCAGCCACACCTTGACGCCTGAGACTCGAGACCATGACGCTGACATGGAAACCAATGGGAAAACAACGAGAGAGAGAGAGAGAGAGAGAGAGAGAGAGAGAGAGAGAAGAGAGAGAGAGAGAGAGAGAGAGAGAGAGAGAGAGAGAGAGAGAGAGAGAGAGAGAGAGAGAGAGAGAGAGAGAGAGAGAGAGAGAGAGAGAGAGAGAGAGAGAGAGAGAGAGAGAGAGAGAGAGAGAGAGAGAGAGAGAGAGAGACTCCTCTCGCTCTATTGGACAACCCTGTATTCTAAACCACTGTGATTGTCAGAGGAGGAGCTGCCTCCTTGTGGGAGGAGGCGACTGCGCTACGAACCCGACTCTAACCACGGTGTGGGGTTAGCCTTCTACACCCACCACCCCCACCCCCTGCAACAAGGGCTGTCACTAGCGAACGATCTACCGCCAGGGAATGTCCACACCCCCCCCCACCCCTTTGACTAACATTTAGCTTTTTGTTGTTTTTGTGTGTATGTACTTTGTCTGTTTCGTTTGTTTGCTTTTTATTAACCAAAGGAAATGTGTGTCGATGTTATTTTTTGTACGTTGAAAGTAAGGAGGTTGTTGAGAGTTAGGACGTAGGCGTGTGCCAAACCCACCGATGATTTCTTCAACATTTCTCTCCCCCCCCCCCCCCATGCAAGATTTACATCTTTGGTTGTTCTTGAATTTTTTTTTTTTCACCCAGTAAGCCTTCTAAAGCGGTGACTGGCGACGCCATTTTGTTTGTGGAATAAGCACCCAAGAATAAGCATTAGAATCCTCCTGGACGTCATCACTGGGGAATGTAGTTTCACCTGTCTTTTATAGTCCAATTGTAAAATGATTTGAAGCATCACTCACCGGGCCATGTTGTGTATATGTGTGTGTGGGTTTGTGTGTGTGTTACTGTAGTAACGGTTGTATCCTGTAACCTCACTGACCTCCTCCGACACACACACACACCATGATATATATTTCTTGCAAAAACTGCCTTGGAACATAAGCTGATTTCCCCCCCCCCCAACGAATTCATGCTTTTGGTCAACCTGAAGACTCTTAGCCCCTTGTTTTCGGGTTGAACTTCAGTTATGTTTAGCGTTGATGGATACGCCGTGTACCCGTCACTCCACCACCCGCATTAGCCCTCGCCGAATGTCCTTAACGCTGCGGTTTGTTGGTTCTTTCTAATCATCACCACCACCGCAACGAGGGGGTCCAGCCTTTATGATACAAGAAATTATATTGTTAGGGATAGAAGGAATGTATAATCTTCAATATGTTTCCCCTCCCCTCCTCCCCCTAACACTCCTGCACTTCTCCTCGGTTATTCTTTGACATGTAAAAACAAGTTTCCAGGAGAGATTTTTTTTCTTCTTTTCTTTCTTTATTTTTTTTTTGTCGGTGTATCTCACTAGAGCTTGCGGGCAACGCCATGGGCACACTGCTGCCAAAAGACTTTAGGTTTGTTTTTTTAATTGTATTAACTTTTTTTTTTTGTTTCCATTCTTGATCGTTGCCTCGTCATGGTGTCTCACTCTCACACTGTCGCTGTTTGGCATCGCCGCGGTGACATTTACCCAGAGCTTTTGTGTCATCGTGTCACCGCGGTGATGAGACTTTAAAGGCCCCGTGGCCCCTGCAAACACCCATCGCACTACTTACACACACACACGCACGGAGACACACACACACACAAACTCACACATCGCATTAAACATTCGAGATGGAGGTGATATGGTGGTATTTTTACGATGTCTTACTGTTGAAATGTTGTCACACTAAAAGCATTTAACTGTTTTGTTTTTTGATAAGAGAGCCGAGTACTTTACCAGTCAGCTGCAGTATTCCTGGGAGCGATGAATCCAGGGCTGATACTATATGTGCATTATTATTATTGTTATTATTATTATTATTATTAATGTTGTTATTCTAACGGAAGAGAGGCCTCGCCTGACAAATGTTTTCTTTTGTCCCTTAATACTTTCTGCACATTTGCTTTATTTCTGTTTATTTACGCCTTGGAAAAAACATGGTCTTTCTGATGATTTTATTTTTGGGACTGTGCGATTGTCAGCTCTGGAAAGAGACCCACGGAAATATTGTGTACAGCTGCTCCTCCTCCTGGTCACCTTGCCTTAAGGGGAGGTTCTCAACACTCACTTTGACCTAGGATTCAAACGCCCTCCCACCCCCTCCTCCACACCTCGGATGCGTCGTCCATGGGGGACGCAGGGAGGTGGGCGGTGTGGTGGTGGTAGTGGTAGTCCACCCTCTCTAAGGACGTCTGCCTGCCTGCTTGGTTGCCCCCCCCCCCCCCAAGTCAAATCAGTGTTTTCACGGGTGGCCGCTTCCCTCCACCACAACACGACACCCCCGACCCTCGATTATAAAGGGACTCCCACCTGACTCAATTTATGTATCACACTTCAGTAGCCTCTTTTTCCTGCTCATCTTAAATCACGGCAATTGAATTGACTTGTGTTTACCAATCTTCTCCATTGTAAACTGTACTGTATGCAGGTTTTTCACTTTGTTTTTCCAAATCTTTTTTTCTTCCTCTGCATTTATCGTTAGAACGTATGCATCTGTCTGTCCGTCTGTTTTGCGTATCCGTCTGCTGTTTAGTGGCCTTGTCCGTACTGTGTTTTTGTGTCTTTATGTCCGGATGTGTTGCTCTGAGGTCATGGTCAGCTTTGTCACACACAACACACCACACATCTCACACACACACTCGCTTTCCTGGAGGACTTTGGCTTTTCTTTTTTTATTCACAGATCATGGAAACGCATTCTTTATTATTACTGTTATTATTATTAATATTATAAGCAATTAAGATGCATAGATGTGCCTTCTATGCATATGCTTATTGTATGTGATAGCTATTAAAAACAACACAGTGCTCTTTTAGATCATTCGAGAACTCGTAATGCATTAATGTGAATTGTCATCCTGAACATCACCCGAACAAAAAGAAGAGGAGGAACCGTGATTGCAATGCAAACAAACTATATTTTTTAACATGTATATTGTACATGAGGACCTGGTAGAGGACAATGTACTTACTAAGCATATCTACTTGCCAATAAGATATAATGTATGTATATTCCTACAGGACTGGCTTCTCTGACTAAGAGGGGCGTCTCCCTTAAAAAAAAACAACACTTAAGAGGTTTATTGTATTGTATGACTTTCAATGCAGTTGACCATGTTAACTTCAATAACAATAAATGGCTATCTCATGCCTCATGCATTTGTGTGTGTGTGTGCACACCTTTTGTTTTGGACCAATGCAAAGAGATCTAATTAGGAACGAGATGGCCACAACTAAACTGATCGCCTTTTTCAATGGACAAAAACTGGTCTCCAGTAGCATATGTAGATTTGTCTGTTTGCTATGATGTTTTGCATGGACAAACTTATCATAGTTGCCGGCATGGGGGCTAATGTAAAATGTAAACATTTTCAAGCTCTTCTAAATGCATTTGATAAAGACCAGTTGTGATGCAGCCTTTCAAACAAATGTTCCCGACAAAGATCCTATCACCTAACTCAATTAACGGCAAATGACAGCAATTAGATTACAGCTAAATTCTATGGGTACTTCGAACTTTGAAACCCAATTACCGTCTTGAACAATTGACTGTGTTGTCTTTGGTCCTGGATAACAAATTTGAAAGCCCTCGAGCACTAAACTGAGCTCTCTGTGGGTTTAGCATAATCCAGTTTCCACAGGGAAAACCATGGAACAAAATACAACGGAACTGACCTGAATCTTCTAGATAATTACATTCTCAAAACAACTAAAAAAAAACAACACCCAGCCAGAGGCAGTTAGCAATCTTGCGAGACATTTGCTGGGATTTACTGATGGACCTGTACCAGTAAATCTGGTAGCAAACACACTTTTTTGCTTTTTTTATTTTGATAATCTTGAGAACACTCCACTGCTACTCGAGGACATCTCCTGAAGACTGCGGTGTGGGCAATCTTTTAAGGACAGTGATTTGATAGCCTTGTGAGGACTTCATAACCCTTGACATTCTATTGTGAGGACAATCGTTGCTGTGCGGACAGCAATAAGAGGCCAGTCTCAGAGGACCAAGCACACGCTCCATGATGCAAATATTTCTTATTCTTATCATCTGCGTTCTCCTCTGGCTGAAACTGAGGCCCCGGAGGCCCAAGAACTTCCCTCCAGGCCCCAATCCTGTTCCAGTATTTGGGAATATACTCCAACTGAGTACAACGAACCCACTGAGGGACCTGGATGAGGTATTTGGTGGCTACAGATTATAATTAAGCTAGAGCACCGTGCTATACAATTGAATGCATTCAATGGCCGAGTTTGTATTGAGAGTGACCTTATTAGATAATATAATGATCATTTACAACCTTGAATGTCCACACTGATACCGTTATGTGAATGTACTTGCTTAACTTATTTGTAAACATAATTTACTTTTGCAATACTACTTATGTATTACTATGTTTTATTGCTCTAATATACTATTAATATGGTCATTATTATTATTATAGTTCTTTATAACTAATGTCTGTTGTAGTTGTGCAGACGTCATGGCAACGTGTACAGTTTGTTTCTTGGCGGGAGGCTGGCGGTGTTCCTGCACGGGCTGCAGGTCATCAGGCAGGCTCTGGTCACCCAGGGAGCAGACTTCGCCGGGCGGCCCCAGGGCCTGATGATCAACCATGTGACGGAGAATAAAGGTTGTCTGGTTGTCTCTGCATGACCTCCTCAGTCACTATCTCACCACAGTGGTCTCCACAGGGTTTCACAAGAGGAGATAAATGCTTACATTTTCCTGAAAGTCATTCACTTACAAAGTTAAGTTTGGTATTTTTCAGAGGATGAACTTTGTTAGAAATGACGTGGCTTACATCATTTGTATTCATATGAATAGAGAGTAAATCATGATGGTAAATATCAGACAAATAAAGAGGATGTACTCTATGTTACAATTGCCCTTTAACAAGCTTAAATATCTTGTGTCGCTGTTATGAAAGCCCAGTGTTGTATGTCTGCACTTGTTCCCACTTCCAGGGCTGATTATGGCTAATTACGGGCCAGTGTGGAAGGAGCACAGGCGGTTCGTCCTGGCCTCCTTGAAGACCTTTGGTCTCGGTAAAAAGACCATGGAGAACAAGATCCTGGAGGAGACCCACAACATCTGCAACCACTTAGAAAACAGTTTGGGTAAGTCCACTTTTTTAAAGGGCCCCTATTTTACCACCGGATATGAGGTGGATTAGTCTACAAGCCTTTTTAATGTGTCACAAGTGGCAGTGTCTGCCCAGTCACCTCTCTGGTGGGCTGCACCAACTGGTAGTGTTGTACTTCTGATGTCACAAACTGATACATCTTGAAACAGCTTGTAATGACTGACTAGGGGCCCTTTAATTACCAGAAGACTCCTCTGAACCTCAAACGTTTTTTTGGTGTTGTTGAGGATTTTAATAGGATGTGATTTTCCCGTCAGGCGAGCCGGTAGATCCTACGTCTCTGATCCACAGTGCTGCGTCCAATGTGATCTGCTCTGTCCTGTTCGGAGAGCGTTTCGAGTACGGAGACGAGATTCACACACTCATTATCAACAGCTTCAAGGAGAACGCTCAGGTGGCCAATGGAGCCTGGGCTGCAGTGAGTTCAAACCACAGAACAACAGATGGACTTATCTATGGTCATTATTCCCATGATGCATTGCTTTCTCCGTGAGCCGTACACTGCCCTTAAAAGAGACCCTATTTTACCACCGGGTGTCATGTTGATGTACCATTACAAATGACGAATTACAAGTCATTTCAAAATCTGTAACGCAGTGACATCACAATGTGGGAGTGTCCATCGGCTGGAAGGAGTAGGTTGGTGGACATCTTACATCTGAGTGGACACATTTTTAAATGGCTTGTAATGGCTCATCAACATGACATACCAACCTCCACCACTAACATACCATAACATAACTATCTCTAACCTAAATAATAACCGAAAAACATTTTGACTTAAACGTGATTTAATCAAATAGTTAAACCTAACCAATTCAGCATGAGAGATACTGGAAATTGACTGGTGCTACTAATCCCCAATAGATTTACGATGGGTTCCCTGCTCTGCGGCGGCTGCCACTCCCCTTCCAGAAGGTCTTCAAGAACTTTGACATCATCAAAAAGCACATCAGGGGCGTGGTGGAGCAGCACAAGTCCTCCCACGTTCCAGGAGACCCGCGTGACGTCATCGACTGCTACCTGGATGAGATGGAGAAGGTTTGGCCTTCAACAAGTCATCCACGTTCACTGGCTCTCCAAAATAGCTCCACGCTTGGACTTGGTGTGTCTGCATCTAAGGTCACCATCTGATTGCTTGCTTACACCCTTTGTCCATGGGTATGTTGAGATTGTCATACACTCATGCTGCCAAAATCCTCAGATGTCCTCCTTGACCGACATGCTGCCCAATAACTTCTTTGGCTCATCTCCTCAATGCTATAATGAGCGAGTGTGAGTTGCAACACACCCTATATTTGACATTTACCTTTTTCTATTAGCGTAAACAAGATGGCCTGTTGGACGAGGAGCGGTTGGTCATGCTGCTGCTTGACCTTCACTTCGCCGCCACTGACACCACAGCAAACACGATCCTCTCTGGCATCCTGTACCTGGCGACACACAGGGATGTACAGGGTGAGCGAGTCTCTTTCTCCACCCCGACAAGCACAATGCTTTAGCTTAAAACTAGCTAATGATGCTAATGATGTACACTTCTTTGACTACATCTGGACCATTTTGCCCATAGGTCATGCATCATTTGCCAACTGTGGTCATTTTTTCCTCACTGTGGTTGTCCCTTTTTGTAAAAAAGTATTTGAATACTGAAATGATGAATTCTGAATTTGATCCAAGATCAATTTGGTCTGTGGAGAACCATGGCCAACCAGAACCATCATAAACGACAGAAATTCTTAGTCTTTCATGGACGTGTTTCTTCCCTGCCCATCCCTTCAGCCCACTGTCAGAGAGAGATAGACCAGGTCCTGGCAGGCGGTCGATTTGGGGTTTCGTTTGAAGATCGGCACCAGATGCCGTTTGTGATGGCCACCGTCCATGAGACCGTTCGCCTGGCCAACATTGCTCCCCTAGGGGTGTTCCACGCCACCACCAGGGACACCCACCTGCAGGGCTACCACATCCCAGAGGTAGGGAACATGCGGAAGATATCCGCTAAGGGGCAGGACCGTCTCAAGCCTCGTGAGACAGTTCCAATCTCGCAAGTTCACATTCTGTTTCTCTCTTAAGATCCATCTGGCCAGGCGTCTAGCTGTCCGTTTGTGTTTGTCCAATCAGCGTCCTACTAGCAATTACGGACGTGGTTTAGGTGTGACGACAGCGAGAGACAACCGTTTGTTTGGAAACAACAATGGCGATAGACGGATAGTTAATCCAATCACCTGCCAAGGACTTTTTTAAAGTGCCAGCCCTTTTCCAAACACTTTCCAATGACGACTTTCCCGATGGTTCTGTGAAACAAACCATCTGGTGTGTCAGGTTAAGGATCGTCTAGTGGGTAGGGTGTTTTACTCCTCCAGTCGCTTCATGACTAAATGACTAAATAGTTGTAGTGAGTATTCAGACATTCGTACTGATGCACCCTACCACATCAGGTAAAGGTGCATGGGTAGTTGCATTCCAAGTCTGAGTTTGCTTCGTGCACACACACATTGACTCTCTCTCTCTCTCACATGCACACACACACACACACACACACATTACACATTTCTAGCTGATCTACGACATTGTAATTGAATTGATCCTCTTTCACTTTCATCTCTTTCAAAAAGTAATTAAACCGTACATGGCATGTTTCTGTGGACCAGGGGACTCTGGTGATTACCAACCTGAACTCTGTGCTGTCTGAGGGCCCCCACTGGGAGAGACCATGTGACTTCTATCCTCTACACTTCTTAGATGACAACGGAAGCTTCCGGAAGCCTGAGGCCTTCCTGCCATTTTCTGCCGGTAAATACGTTCATATTTTCCCCCTCATTAGAACAAGACACACACAGATTCGGTTTGTCAACATAATTCGAGTCAGAGTCTTCCCTTAGGTATGAAGAGTTTTTCCTTGCCCTTCCTCAAGGCTTATTCTCTCAGAATGTATTACGCATGTATCAGATTGGATCAAGCAATCCTGACTTGGCTTCAAAGATTGTTAAAATGTTGTTTGCCTACCTAAAGTCATGCACTATATTGAGATATTTTTAGATGAGATAAGTTCTGTTGTCTTGGAATTACACGTTTCAGCCTGGGTTTATGTAAGTAATGATGTGTATGCATAACTTCTGCTTAATTATGTAAATGTGAGATGAAAGAATCAGCCATTGGCCTGCGGCATACAGATGCATTTTAATAAGCAAACAGCAAAATGTAACCAATTTTTTTTTTATATTTATCCTGGTTTGAGCCACGAACAGCAAGATTTCTGAACTAATTTAACAATTAGAAATGTGGTGTATAGCTAGTTCAGGAGTAGATGCATTGACACACACACACACCCATCCTGCCAGTAACTTTCCACCCTGCTGTTTGACCTACGTGACTAGTTAGCTGTTTGGCCTACGTGACTAGTTAGCTGTTTGGCCTACGTGACTAGTTAGCTGTGTGGCCTACGTGACTAGTTAGCTGTGTGGCCTACGTGACTAGTTAGCTGTTTGACCTATGTGACTAGTCAGCTTCACTCTTATCTGTTTGCCCCGGGAGGCCTCTGAGACGCACTCGCAGGTGTTGTTGTGGGAACATGTTGCCTCTTCTATCGGGACTGGCTGTCCCGCAGAAGGTCTCAACCGGAGACCTTGCAGTCCCTGCTTCCTGGTCTGGGGCATGGAGACCCACATCTCTGTGTGTGGGTCACGTGAGGCCATGATATCCCTGCTTCAAGTTAGCTGTCTGGCTGTCTGGGGAGTGGGGACGGAAGGGTCTCCATGGACGGCCTTGTTGTCCCTGCTCCCTGAATGGCTGTCTTAGAGGCGTCTCTATGTCTGCTTCCCTTGATGATTTGTTGTGTCTATATGTAAATGTTCCTTTTGTTGTCCCATGCGAACTGTATATAGGCTCTATGTATCTAAATAAACCTTGAATCATTCCTGGTGAGACTGCCTTGTGTCACATTGATTCCCGAGCTCGCTGCTTTGCTACAGACAATCCAGAACCTGAACCTGAACCTGAACTCCAGCCACAATAGATGACCACTCGAAACTGCGCATAACAAAAACTCTCTCTCTCTCTCTCTCTCTCTCCATCATCTTCCTGACATGCAGGTCCTCGTGTGTGTCTCGGGGAACACTTGGCAAACATGGAACTCTTCCTGATCTTGGTTTCCCTCCTCCACCGCTTCCTGTTTGTGTGGCCTGAAGACGAGAGCCCTGACTTGGTGCCCGTGTTCGGAGGCATTCAGTCCCCAAAACCCTACAGGGTTGTGTTCAGGCCACGAAGACTGCATTCAAATGTCACAGACCAATAGAATATCGCCAATAGGATTTAAACACGAGGTAAAAAAAAAGAGGTAAAAAAAAGGTTAAAATGAAGATTATTGCCATGAAGCCCGATCAAATTACAAATGTTTATCTTCATATCAATAAAATATAGTAATAGTAGTTTATTTTGGTTCCGTGTGTAGCTTGCGCGTTACATAAGAAAACCACAAGGGGGCACTATTGGGCCACTCTGGCCCTTACCATTGAGTTTGCTCATTCTTACATTTAAAACTGAGAGACAGGTGGTTTTTTGTGTCTGAAATACATGTGCAACATATTTGTACTATGACTCTGTGCGCTGTTGACAGAGTTGACAATAGTGCGCCTCTTGCCGGTACATTTGCTGAAAAGCCGGGTATTACATAACCATTAGCCTATAGACTCTTAATTGAGTGCTGGCGGCGGGGCTGAGTACGTCTATTCGATTTGTATTGTGCACAGTACGTGCAGCTGTTAGGCTTAGGGGTAAACAAAGACAACGGCCAAAAATAGCTCTGTTCAGCCGTATTCCCATATGGCAGCGGCACGACTACCAGCCTTATATACTCTTCTGCAAACGCTTTCAACCGTAAACGCTGCTCGGCGGCGGTGACATTTAGCCCAGCAAGCGAGCAGCAAACGTAGCAATACTGTAGTCGTACTTGTAGGAGGAGGCGAGGGCTCCTATTACTGACAACACTGTGCCGTTTGTTTATGAAGCAAAATAAAATTAAAGTGTTATTTGTTGTTATTTTTTTGTCTATCCTCTTTGTTAAGAGACTCGTGTGTGTGTGTGTGACATGAACGTTTGTCCTACCCTGCGTTCTCCTCCCGCCTGTTTGTGGTTTGACTGTTGACTGTCACTTACTTGTACGGCTGCGGTGGTTCTCGCGAGAAGACGGGTCGGGATCTCGTAACCCAGGGAACAGGATTCCGCGGGAAGGCGGGGCGGGGTCTTGTTCCCTGGGTTACGAGGAGGAGGAGGAGGAGGAGGATGATGATGATGATCGTGAGATGAGTGACCAGCACGAGTGCATCCGTTGACTGGGAGGCTTCGTACTGGTCGTGCTGCTACGCTGTCATAATTAAGGGTTTAAAAAAAGAAACCAAAAAAATCCAGAAGTAAATTTACTGCTGTATGGACAGAAAAAAAGATCCTACATATTAAAAAATAAAATAAAAGGGTAAGTGAAGAATTTGAATTTAATATATACATATCTTTTTGTATTAGTTTTCCATTTTTAATTTAAGGATAATTAAAATTGTATTAACGAAATGTGCAACGCAAAGACGGCGACATATTTCCTTTGCAATATTTCTTCATCTTAATTGATAAATAAATCGACAAAAACTCTTCTCTGTATGTTGTGCGTTATAATTCTCCGTACACGATGACGTACAAATAAGATGATGGAACATCAAAGCCCACAACATGCGTCTTACTGAAGCAGCGACTCGTTACGCGCCCAAGTTGACCAATTAACCAGATAGGCGCGCAATCAGAAACTAGTCATATATCTGTGTTTTCACTTAAAAACGGACTGTATGAGCATGCATGAAGTGTTTCTTCCGAGTATACCGTTGTGAAACAAGGATAGTTAGACAAAGCATGTTTTGACGTGTGCAGGGAATGATATAGTATGTAATCATGACCGACGTCAGTGGATTGATTTGTGTGTGTGTGTGTGTGTGTGTGTGTGTGTGTGTGTGTGAGAGTGAGAAATGCTGCATGCCACGGTTGTACATTTCAGGTCCTCTTTGACCAGTTACCACATTTCTGCGCACTCCATAAATCTGCGCACGGTGTCCTAGTGTGCACGTTTACGTGGCGGTGTGAGCGTGCACGTGTGCGAGCGTGCACAAATAATCTATTGGCAGCACTTTCCCAGGCTCCATCTAATCCCTTTGATGGCCCTCTGACCACCAGCCAACCCCGAAACCACTCCTGGTGTGTGTCTATAGGTGTGTTGCATTTCTGTTTTAGTGTGTTGTGTGTGTGTGGTGTGTGGAAACTAGAGGTGTGTTGTATGGGTTGTGTTAGTAAAGTTGTGTGTGTGTGTGTGTTTATACATGTAGGTGTGGTGCTGTGAGTGCATGAATGTGTGTCTTTGTATTTGGGTGTGTCGGAGAATTTACCCATGTATGTCCAATGAATTTGTGTGTGTGTGGGTGTGTGTGTGGGTGTGTACGTGTGTTAGTTCATATGTGTGATATGAGTGAGAGTACCGGAGTGAGTGTTTGCCACCCCTGGTACAGCGTAGGTCTGCATCAGGACCTGATAATGTGTGTGTGTGTGTGTGTGTGTGTTGAGTGGCAGAGAGCACAGAGTGCTGATCCCAACACTACTCAGCGCTCCTGTTCTGCTGACCCTGGCCCAGCTCCGTTTCACGCTTTATTAGCTGCTCTGTCTCCGTGGCCCCCCTGCTGCTGCTGGATGGACTACAGAAGTATCGCCTGCGTAAACGATTCATGACTGCCGCTGGGGGAGGGGGCGGAGGGGGAGGAGGGGGGTGGGGGGGGGGTATGTCTTTGGAGCTGAATGAGTAATGTTCACAGAGACTGTTTAGGTAATGCATCGTTGTCTTATAATGTATTGTTGTGTGGGTGTGTATGTGTGTGTGTCTGTGTCTGACCTTGTCCATTGTGTGTGTGTGTGTTTTTGTGTGTGTCTCCATGTTCGTTTCTGTGGTAAGTGTGGGTGTGTGTGTGTGTGTGCGCATGCATCCTTTTCCTTGTGTGTATATATCCAAGTACGTGTGTGTGTGTGTGTCCTTGTGTGTTTTTGTGTGTGTGTGTGTCCGTGTGCATTTCTGTGTGTGTGTGTGTGTGTGTGTGTGTGTGTAGGGCATGCGTGCACATGCGCGTGTGTGCGCTTTTCCCTGTGTGTATATCTGTGTGGGCAGCAAGTGTCCCTCTGCGTGTGTGTGTGTGAGGGCGTGATCAGGGACCGGCATACATCATCATCATCATCATCATCATGGGTGAGGAAGAGGAGGAGAGAGGAGGTCTCGGCATGCGAAGAGAGAGAGAGAGAGAGCTAAGCCTCATAATCTGCCTCTCCTCTGTCACCTCTCTCTACACTCTCTATATGCTGACCAGCAGTGGTACTGGAGGAGGAGGGGGAGGAGGAAGAGGTCTGCAGAGCATATATGAATGAGAACACGTGTGATAACAAATGACCTGACATGCAGATGGATGGTGTGTGTGTGTGTGTGTGTGTGTGTGCATGCAGTATGTTTTTGTGTGTGTGTTTGTGTGTGTGTGCGCATATGTGTGTGTGCATGTGTGTGTGTGTGTGTGTGTGTGGAAGAATAAGTGGAAGAGACAAGGGCGTAGAACTACGAGGTGGTGGTACTATACGAGTGTGTGGGGGTTGCAGTTTTCCTTTGTAATTTAGTTGCATGTGATAATTCAGTTTGTTACTTGGAAGTTTCCGCAGGTATTAGTTTGAACACGGGTGGTGCTGGGTGGGTGGTGCTGGGGAACATGACGACACGGAAAGGAGGAGAATTAAGAGGGGTTGGTCGAATTAGAGGCCGGATGTGTGTGTGTGTGTGTGTGTGTGTGTATGTTTGTGTGTGTGTGTGTGTGTGCGTGTGTGTGTGTCGGAGGGGTTGGTACTGTATGTGAGGAAAAACAGATTAAAAAGCAGAGAAGTAAGAATGGGTCGGTCAACTCAGAGGAGCAGTGTGTGTGTGTGTGTGTGTGTTCATGTTTTGGGAAGCCTCCTGCATCGCTACGATGACTTTGTTCAGGGCGGCGCTGATGATGACGAGGTCGTCTGTCTGAACCAATATCCCTGCTATGACAATTCAGGTCAGATCACGTCTGAAGTCACGAGATACATAAACCCTCCCCCCTTCCCCCCCCCCCCCCCCCTGCGTCGTACCCTGTACCCTGACGTGGCTTAATATCCCGTCTGTCAGAGATAGATGATGGATCACCTGAAGCACACCGTCTCGGCTCTCTTGACTGATGTGATTTGTTTACTATCATCATTATTATAATTGATTTATCTTACCATTAAGGAAATGCAAGGCAACGGTTTTGGTTTCGGACACGGATGTCATCCTAAAAGTTGTGTTTGATCGTGTATTGTTGTACTGCTAGTGTTTGAATATACAGTATACACACAAGCGCACAAACACACGCACACACACACAGGATACACCCATTGTATTGTTGTCCTGTGTTGAAAGACGGATTTCTCCTCATTTGAAGGAAGGAGAACTAAGGAAGGAGTGAGGAGGAAGGAGGGACGAGAGAGATACAAAGGGAGCAGACGAGTGTAAAGAAGCCTCTAGACTTCAGAGTGCTGGGGACTGTGATGTAATCTGTTGTAGCAGGCTGCACACACACACACACACACACACATATACACACACACACACACACACACACATATTCTGGGGACTTGCATACTATGTAGAAAGTGTGTGCATGTGTGCATGAGACATTGTGAGTCTGAGATTGAGAGTCTATATGTGTGTGAAAGAGGGAGACAGTGTTTGTGTGTGTGTGTGTGTGTGGGGGGGGGGGGGTAGAGAGATGCGCTATCATAGATGCTCACCTGGGCAGAAAGCTGCAAACTGACAGGAAGTGAAGAGGAACTCTGACAGGAAGTAAAGATAAACTTTGACAGAAAGTAAAGAGAAAATCTGACATGTTGGCTCCATAGAAGTGTGGGCTAACTAAAAAGCTGCAGGATCACACACACACACACACACACACACCACACAGTGTGATTGTATATGTGTGTTTGTGTGTGTGTGTCACCTTACCTTATCTATATATACTGTATATGCTAAACCCCCGAGCCGCCCGAGCACCCACATTCATCACGCCGTATCGCTTTATGACCGGTTCCTCCCTGCTGCTTGTGGGCAACATGCCTCGCCGCTGTCCTCGGTGCACTCCGCGGCCGAGGCCGGGAACGCACAGATGCAATCACCGGCTACGACCTGGTGCTATCGTGATGTGTAGGGTAATACCAATACTTTATGGTCTGTAATATCCTATCTGCTGTATGGAAGCACCATAGAGACACTCAGCAGATGCTTTCCTGCAAAGCATTCTGGTGGTTGTCCAAGCATCTACAACAGCACTGGTGTGTCTGCAATGTGATGCAGCATCACACAGGGGTTAGGGTATTATGCTACACACCAATGTAACACCTAGGTCCAGGGGGAGGAGGGGGGGGGGGGGTATGGGTAGATACAGGTACATGGTTGTGTGGTAGGGGACCTGAATGAGGGGTGGCTAAGGGTAGATGACACTTTGTGGGGCCCTGATTGGTGGGGGGGGGGGGGGGCAATGTCATTGCGGGGATCTGGGGCGGGCGGTGGCGGGGTCTCTACGGGTAGATGGTGTGGTAAGGGACCTGAATGAGGAGAGTGGCTACGGGTGGATTACATCACCTGATTGGTGGTGGTGGTGGGGGGGGGGGGTGGTGACTAAGGGCAGAGGACTTGGTGGGGAGACCAGGGTGGAGGCGGGGCTTGAGGCAGAGGGCAGCTGTAAGTGTCAGTAATATTGATGGGCTGTCGTGGGGGAGCTTTACGTCCTTCCTGCTGCCCGACATTGAGGATGGGTGGGGGAGTGTCACGTCCTCCTGGCCGGAACGCTAATGCACTGTGATTGACAGAGGGCTAGCATGAACCGTCTAGCGTTGGTGATATAAGCTGTACCCTGATCTGCAGTTCATATCGCTTCAAATCACACTCTAGCTAGTTTACATTCTGTCCTTACTGACTGTCTGTCTAACTTTTCGTGAGGCAGCCTGTCAGTACACGATAAACGTGGTTTTGCCCGTCATTAAGGGGAAAATCAACCCACTTTACTTATCTATTTCTATACAGTGTGAACAACTCGGTCCCCTGACACGGTTAGTGATCTGATGTGAAATGACAGTATTAGTGTGTGTGTGTGTGTGTGTGTGTGTGTGTGTGTGTGTGTGTGTGTGTGTGTGTGTGTGTGTGTGTGTGTGTGTGTGTGTGTGTGTGTGTGTGTGTGTGTGTGTGTGTGTGTGTGTGTGCGCTGCACTGTGACTCATAAGCTGAAAGAGTCCTCCATACTAGAATGTTCTCTTTCTTTGTGTGTTCTCACACAAATACACACACACACACACACACACACACACACACAAATGCATGCACAGACCACACACACACACATGAAAATGCACACACAGACACACACACACACTCACAGAACACACACACACTCACAGAACACACACACACACACACAGTGACATCAGTGACATCAGTCAGCAGTGACAGGCAGCTCTGGCATGCATCTGAGGCGACGGTTTTCTCCAAAGGGATCAAAATGTAAAGAGGAAAAAAACAAAAACAAATTAGCATTAAAAAAGCCAATAAATATTAAAGATATCAATGTCACGATGAAATGTCACCCAAAGTGCTGTCTTGCAGTATTCTGGATGGAAGTCCAGGCGGATATGTCACACCAGATTAAAAATGTGCCTTGTTAGCGCTGCAATTGTTGCTTATATATCATACATGGAAAAAATATGGTAATAAGCGAAATATTGTAAGTATTTTCGCGACTTTGGCCGAAAATTCCAAAATGTTGTGGCTCTTCCTTCATTTAATTTGAATCTTGTTCTGATCATTTCTCTGAAGGTGGTGACTCCCTCTGCCATGGTTTCTCTCTGATGATCACAGGCCCCCCAGTACAATGTGTTTGTCACAAGGCTAATGAATGTAGATCAAATCCTTGTCTCTGTGTTGTCGTCGCACGCCATCTTTTGATGTATATTTGCTTTATTTGTTGTTTGCGATTTATCTAATATTAGCATGAGCCAGAATTGACACTGTCGCTCGCGGTTGCTGTCTGAAGCTGTCCTTGTTGACGATCGCGTGTGTGTGTGTGTGTGTGTGTGTGTGTGTGTGTGTGTGTGTGTGTGTGTGTGTGTGTGTGTGTGTGTGTGCGTGTGCGTGTGCGTGTGTGTGTGTGTGTGTGTGTGTGTAGAGGTGAACATGAACACGTCTGCTGGAGCTCCGGGCGCCGAGCTGACGGACGAGGAGAAGGAGATTATTAACAGCGTGATCGCCAGGGCGTCCATGATGGAGAGCATCGAGCAGCAGAGGATTAGGTGAGGGCACCATCTGCTTTGCTTGGTCTGTTTTTATCTGTGTCTTTTTACGAGAACTAGATGTACGCGTGGTTCAAAACAGATGTTGTGTGTAAATGAATCTGATGGTGGGATTTCCATCTGCAAAGCCTCCAGAAGCCAATTCCCAAGGAGCGCGAATCCAGAAATAGCAGAAGCTCTGGAATCAGATTTAGAGAATGTCAACAGCGTGATTCTAGAATTCCCCAGGTTCTAGAATCTGATTCTAGTGGACTCAGAATGTGAATTCAGACGCACAAGATTTTACGCACAAGATGTAGAATTTGATCCAAAAAGGCCCTACAGGCAAATTCTAGAAGAGTGAGAATTTTTATCAAGAATCTCTTTTTCTAAACATCGAGCTCTAAATCTGATTCAAAAATATCAAGAAGACTTCAAGAGTGTGATTCGAGAAGATTTATTATATTTTTCTCTTATTCTAGGTGCCCTGAAATCTTATTCTAGAAGATCGAGAATGTGATTCTTGAGGTTCTATAATCTAAAACTTCTAAAATCTCTCTCTCTCCCGCTCTCTGTCTCTCTCTCTCTCTCTCTCTCTCTCTCTCTCTCCTCTGTCCCTCCCTCCCACTTCCACTCCCTCTTCCTCCCTACCTCCCTCTCCCTTGCTCTCGCTCTATCTCCCTGCCACCTCGGCAGCCGTCTCTCCAGCCGTCTGGATGACATCAGGAGGGCAGCGTGCGGCGACGGCCTGTCCCACTGCCTGCTGTGCGGGGAGGCGTTCGGGCCGCAGGGGGTCGCGCCGGTGCTCTGCGTGCAGTGCAGAAAGGTGGGCGTGGCCGACATAAAGGGCATCCGTCAGAAACCGCAGCGAACCTAGACGCAAATCACATTAACGCTGCAGGTGAAAAAATGTGCGGGGCGAGAGTGCATGCGTGTCCACTGTCAGGGGAAGTGACATCATGGTACAGAAGGAAGCGGCGTGTTGCAGAGTCCTGGAATGATCCCTGCATGTAGCAGGCAGCCCGTTGTCTAATTGGCTGTGAGTGTCACACACTGTTTGTGTGTTCACCTCCGGAGTCCCGCTGCTGCTGCTACTGCTGCTGCTCCTGGCTTAATGCCAGCTGAACTGGACACGAGGATGTGTGCTCTTTACACCTGCCACCAGGGACCAATCTGTGTGTGTGTCTGTGTGTGTGTGTGTGTGTGTGTGTGTGTGTGTGTGTGTGTGTGTGTGTGTGTGTGTGTGTGTGTGTGTGTGTGTGTGTGTGTGTGTGTGTGTGTGTGTGTGTGTGTGTGTGTGTGTGAGAGTCTGTTTTTGTGCCTGTGGACATGCATGGTGTGTGTGTGTGTGTGTGTGTGTGCGTGTGTGTGTGCAGAACATGTGTAGTAAATGTGGGATCTGCAGTCACAGCCGGTCGTCTCCCGTGTGGCTCTGTCGGATCTGCAGTGAGCAGCAAGAGGTGAGCAACAATGAACGACATGTGAACACATGAGCATATGAACACTCATGAACACATGATGAGCCCTCACCCTTTCACAGTAAATAATAAAACAACAAAGCCTGCACTCAGTCACAGGGTCCAGAGACTCATTCAGAGAGTCATTCCTTCATTTGTATCAGAAAAAATTAATTAACGGTCAATGTATTATACCAGGAAAGCGCGTTAAATACACTAAGTAAGTCATTTCTGTGTACAATGCAAAAAGGCACAATGATCTATTTGTATTTATTTCAAGTAGTGCAGTTCCTGTTCAAAACGTGCCTGCTTTGATGAGTCAATTGCGTGGCTCCGGTATCGCTGCTTCGTGCAGCTTCCTGGAGAACCACTCACCCAAATGACTTCACACATTGCACTTCTTTGGGTCCTCAGCAATACACACGCCAAGTCTGAAGTCGATCGGATAAACGGCTGTTGATTAAATCAAAGGAAATGATCTCATACAGAGACTCCTTCCATTATAGTTGGATGTAAAGTTTAAACAATATTACATCGCAATTAAAAGTGAAGGTTATGTCAGTGTTTTCTGTATTCCTGGGATAGCCTCAGGGAACCCATCCTTAGAGTAATTCAGTTTTGTGTCAATCATCCCAATGCCAATAAGAATACATTGACATGCCAGCTGTTCCAAAGAAACATCAGCGTAGTGTAGCTCATAACATTAATGATGGGTCCGTTGTATTTAGGTCTGGCAGTGCACCAGTACAGACACAACTAGTCCAGTCGATATACATCGACCATGCTGGTGCTGCGGCAGGCATAAATAACACCCAGCTAACAATAAAATGACAGGAACAGGATGTTACTTTACCCTGCTTCTGATGATCTGTGAAAAGGTCTGCTATTGATTATCTACAGTATTTAACAATGGTAATTACACTACAAAAGTCTTGTGCTTGCAGATTTGGTTGTACTTATTGAATAGGACACCTATTCTACACGTGCATAAATCAAGTCTGCAGGCACAAGACTCCGTACAGTTTCTCTGTACATAGAATCACGTACAGTCATACCCTACAACTGGTCTCTGTACCCTCCCCTCCACCCAGATACAAAAGCGTTCTGGGGCCTGGTTCTTCAAGGGCCAGACCCAGCAGGTCCTGCTCGCACCGCTGCCCCTCTCCAGGCCCAGCCAGCCCAGCAGGGAGGCCAGGGCCGACCAAGACCACAGGGGAGCAACACAGCAGACACTGGAGTGCAGCAACCCACCACTAGAACCAGGTACTTCATATTCAGTGGGTCTGGGTGTGTTGAGTGGCACTGCTGTACTGTCGCTAACATATTAGCTGATGGATAATACAGGTTAGTTGTGAGGCTGCTTAAACCAGACACCAAACACCCACACTCCACAGTTATGTGGATGATGGTCTATTGATTTTGGAAGTGTGCGGGTTTGGGTTTGTGTGTGTGTGTGTGTGTGTGTGTGTGTGTGTGTGTGTGTGTGTAAACATCTTTAACTTTCTAGAAATCGAAATATATTACCATAAATGTTATGATAGACGATCATAATTAGCGTTAATAATTCATAATGAAATGTCATAACCATAATTAATGGTAATGAACAATGATTTTTGTCCTCATCCTCCCAGAGCCACAACAGAGACCCAACGGGCCAGAACAAGGGTACTTAGAGCCCAGCGTTGGACCCACACCAGGGCTTAACGGAGATCAACGACAGCCTCCTGGAACAACCGCAGAGAAAACTACAAACATGGACAGAACTACAAACAGACAGAGAGCTATGGCTGTTCCCAAACCAACCCAGGCCAGTCCACAAAGGACTGGGCCAAACACAGCACGACTGGGCCAACAGCAGGGTGAGTTTAAACCCATCACATCGGTATTATTCTATTTTATTTATTAGCTAGCTAATATGAAAGTGATGCATGAATGGACTTCTGTAATTTCCAAAAGATGTGTTGACATCCAGATACTTATAACAAACTAACAAATCTAGACCTCTAGTGATTAAGGTGTCCAATTCCCTGCCGGGAGGTACTGGGTTTGATCCCCAAGCATCCTGAACTCCTACCTGTTCAGTAATAACATGTATCTAAATGTTCTCTGAATCTGAAGTGACTTTGTCTGGTAAATTACAAAATAGCAAAAATGATTAAATGAAATATTTGTTCTGTGGTTGAGCATTATTTGGATTCGTTTTTTTCAGTGAAGTGGAGTGAATATCATCACTGAGATATAAATATCATAATCTACATAGTCTAGATCTCATTAACATGTTGCTTTCCAGGGACTGTTTCAGCAGAGTGTGTTGTTAGGTTGTCAGTATTATTTGTGTTGAAATACTGTGTAGTTGTTATTCCCGTCGCCCTCCAAAGACACAGAACACGTTCACGATAAAATGTCAGGAACATTGCCGACAGATGCACATTTTCACATTCACTGTGAACATTTCCACTGTGAACAGATGTAAGAGTAAGCGTCACACTATCCCTGACTGTCCCTAACTGTCCCTAACTCCCTTAGCACCTGCGGCAGACGTGGACAGCGGCTCCCCGGAGAGGTGCACCACAGCGCCCCATTCAGGTGTCGTGATGAAAACACAGCCGCTCGTCTCCAGTGCCCCACCGGTGCGGAGCACGACTGCCGCTGTTGTTGTTGCTGCTGCTGCTGCTGCGAGTCCCGCGTCTCTGCAGACAGACGAGGATGACGTGGACTACGACTCTGATGACTCCAGTAAGACTGTATTCGCCTACTTTGGATTATTTCATATTGGCCCTTAATTAAAGTTATATATATGTCAATATTTATTATATTATATTTGTCTTTTATTGATCGATCAAGTGATTTATAAATGCATAAAAAACATATTTGATGTGTTTTATAAGTGTATTTATATGTTTTACATATTTTAGCTCATCATTTTTTGTAAATTAACAGGCTTAAGCAAATTGTATATTTAACTTAATACATCACGTTAGATATTACGAGTTGACTCGTTGATAATTAAGGTACCATAACTGGGACCTAAAAGGTTGGCTACTGTTAAACGCCCTTGTTTGTTTGTTTGTTTGTTTGTTGTTTGTTTGTTTGTTTGTTGTAGCCACTCTGGGTTCTCTGGAGTTCACCCTGCTCTATGAACAGGAGAGCCACGCTCTGCACTGCGGTGTTGTTAAAGCCAAGGTGAACTAACACACACACACACACACACACACGAACATGCACACGCACACGCACACACACATGCATGCACACAGTCGATCAGTCAATACCCCCCCCCCCTGGCTGGTATGTGGATGTTGAAGGTTGTACAGGAACAGTTAGAGGTGATGACCATGTTTAAAATACACAGCTGGTAGCTGATCCTAATGTTAATATATTCTTACAATAGGATGGATGAAAGACACACACACACACACACACACACACACAGATGGGGACAGAGAGAAAGTGAGAGAGATGTGTTCCTGTTTCAAAACACACAAATTAGTGAGATTAACTCGACCATTTTTAATCATTCTCTCTAAGCTACTCTCGGAGGTTTCATTATACAGGATGGATTTGGGACTTTCAAGATTCATTCAATATTCATTCAAGGTTAACTTTATTGTCCCGCAAAGTGGAACATGTGACAGCCTTAGTTAGTACAGGTTGTCGGGATGCTGGGGGGAACCACTTGAGCGTGCGCGTTGTCCTCCTCCGTTACACCCCCCCCCCCCCCCCCCCCCCTCGCCCATGGACTGAACCTTTCCAAACCTTGGTCTTGCTCTTCAGGGTCTGAAGCCGATGGACTCCAACGGGCTGGCCGACCCCTACGTCAAGCTACACCTGCTGCCTGGAGCTAGCAAGGTATTCCCATCCCAACATACAGAGATTATTCATACAAAATATTTAGATAAATATAAGATTTATTTATTGATAGTATATTTATACAAATAATATTATATTAATATATTTATATAGATAATATTTATTGTATATTCATATACAGTATATTTAGTTATCTTTACTTCAGATTCCACCCCAATCCACCCTCCCTCTCCGCCCTCTTTGAAGTCTTGTACTTGAATTTTCTATTAATTTAATTTAATTTAATTTAAATTTAGTTTATAGGAGTTTGTATTCGTCTCTTCTCATTTTTCCTTCCTTTCTTCTGTGGCCTCTCTCCTCCTTTCCTCTCTCCTCCTTTCCTCTCCCCTCTCTCACCTCTTCTATCTGCTCTCTCCTTTCTTCTCTCTCCTCTCCTCTCCTCTCTTCTCCCCTCTCTCCACCCCCCCTCTTTCCTCTCTTCTCCGCTCTCTCCCCCCTCTCCTCTCTCCTCATCTCGTGTGGTTTGTGTAGTCTAATAAACTTCGCACCAAGACGTTGAAGAACACATTGAATCCTGTGTGGAATGAGACGCTGGTGTACCACGGCATCACAGATGAAGAGATGGCACGCAAGTCCCTCAGGTACCGCCATGTCCATACGGTGGCACACACATAAACACTCTCTGCAGAGTGTCAGTGAGTGATAGACGGGTAGTTAACATGCTCTCTCTCTGCAGGCTGTCAGTAGGTGATAAAGAGACAGATAGTTAACATGCTCTCTCTCTGCAGGCTGTCAGTAGGTGATAAAGAGACAGGTGGTTAACATGCTCTCTCTCTCTCTGCAGGCTGCCAGTAGTTGACAGAGAGACAGATAGTTAACATGCTCTCTCTCTCTCTGCAGGCTGTCAGTCAGTGGTAGAGAGACTGGTAATTCTCTCTCTCTCTCTCTCTCTCTCTCTCTCTCTCTCTCTCTCTCTCTCTCTCTCTCTCTCTCTCTCTCTCTCTCTCTCTCTCTCCAGGCTGTCAGTGAGTGATGAGGATAAGTTTGGTCATAATGAGTTCATAGGAGAGACCCGCGTGGCGCTGAAGAAACTCAAGTTCAACCAGAAGAAGAACTTCAACGTGTGCTTGGAGAGAGTGGTCCAGGTGGGAACAAACAAACAAACAACAACAACAACAACATGATATCGATGTGGATTACCGTGTGAAGTAACTGTCTCTCTATCTCCATCCCCCCTCTATCACCCCCCCCCTTTCTCTGTCTCTCACTGTTTTTAACTCTCTCTTTTTCTTCTTTCTCTACCTCCTCTCTCTACTCCCCCCTCTCTCTCTCTGTTTCCTATGCTCTCTCCCTCCCTCGGGCCCCCCTCTTTCCGTCTCCCCCCCCCTCCCTCTCTATCTCTCGGCAGGTGAAGAAGGCAGTAGGAGGAGCCTCAAGGGGCATGGCTCTCTATGAGGATGATGTAAGTCAGATCAGATCACCTGCACTACATATTTCAGTTGCTCCCTGTATTTCATACTGCGCATTCATACAACTAAAAAAAGCCGTTAGACAGTTCCTCCAAACTCATCCACAATTCTGCTGGTAGACGTTTAACTAAGACCAAGAAAGCGGCATCAACCCAGTGCTCAGATCACTGCACTGGCTTCCTGTTTGCCAGAGAATTGAGATCAAAATATCAGTAGTAGTGTACAAAGAACTAAATGGGTTAGTGGCTGGTGAAGCAGCCTTTGAGTTCTATGCACCACAGCTCTGGAACAAACTTCCAGAAGATGTGAGGTCTGCATCAACAATGTATTCCTATAAATCAGGGCTCAAAGTCCCACACGCCACCAAAGTGGCTTTTCAGGGGATCCTCCAACAAAAAGGACACAAACAGTTGATGGTAAAGCAGTTTAGAGTATGAAGAATGTTTTGCAATGGCTTGCTTCTAATGTAATCAGATGATAAATGGCTTTACTGCAAAATCGAGCAGATAGTTAAACATGCGAATGCAATGCAAAACTGGAGTACCCAAGATACCCAACAAAGATACCCATCATGAGTGCTTGAAACTGATCTATTAAAATGTTACTGTACCGTCAGCAATAAATTGTTGTTTCACTCTTTCGACAAATGTACTTATTGTAAGTCACTTTGGACAAAAGCGCCTGCCAAATGCTCTAAATGTAAATGTAACAGCCGTACATATATGATGGCTGTACTTACTGTATGTCTGTACATAATGCTGGGCGTCTGCAGGGCAGGGATGGAGAGGAGGGCGAGGAGCGGGGCCGTATCCTGGTGTCCCTGGCCTACGACAGCCGGCAGGGCCGTCTGGTGGTGGGCTTGGTGCGATGCGCTCACCTGGCTGCCATGGACTCCAACGGATACTCGGACCCCTTCGTTAAAGTGTACGCACCTCTCGTGTTAACCGCCATGCATGTTGTGGTGGTGGGGGTCCAAAGTAGATGGAGATATGTGTAGTTACTTGCATTTTTGTAATGCACATCATACATATCATAAAACAAATTTGTGTGAGTGCATATAAGGAGCAGGATAATCTGTGTTTGGCTCCAACCTGAAGGGTTGTGGGTTCGAATCCCAATGCCCACAGTCTACCTTGAGCAAGATGACTTACATTTTAAATCGCTAAAAATAGTTTCGGATTAACGACATATTTGACGTATTCCATGTGTCAATTACAAAGACATACTAAGCTCATGTTCACATTTGCGTTGATTGTACATGGTACCTCATGTATTGTCTGGCGGTCTTGCTGCAGGTGTCTGAAGCCAGATATGGGGAAGAAAGCCAAGAACAAGACCCAGACCAAGAAGAAGACCCTGAACCCAGAGTTCAACGAGGTCAGCTCTTCTACCGAGGACGCGCCAGACTCCCATTGATTTATCACCCATTTATCTCCCAGTCCTCTGAAAGTGTTTTTTGGCATCCATGCTTTAAATCAGGGGCGTCAAACTCATTTGCGGGCCCTAACTAGCAAAAACCTTTTTATATTTGTATTTTTTGTAAGTATATTTTTTAGGGCTGCAGCGACTATCCTAACAACCACAATGTAGACGCTCAGGTGGGTGCGGGAGAATACCTTGCTTTTGAGGCGCTTCAATGATTGTCCCGGCAGTATTCACCGTTGGGTGGAAGTTCCCATTTAATGAATCTTAACAGTTTCCAGGATAATAACTTTGTTGAGCGAAAATAATAAACCAAACAAACTAAACAACCTGATGATAATAGAAAACTGTAAAAACCGTGAGAGCTCCCAGTCACCTAACCATCATTAGTGAGCTGTGCCTATATCGGGATATTACCTGCCACACCATCTAACTCTGTCACCCAGTGGGAAACTTGACACGGGCACAAATGATAAACAGGCAAATATCGGGTTGTAGAAGAGAGGGAATGACATGCAGCATAGGACCACAGACAGAATCGAACCCGCGTCGCTACATGGACAGCACACTAGCAGGTTGAGCCACCGAGCCTTTTGATATGATTTCATATGAAGAGGTACTCTCTGTGCACTGTACAGCTTTAACATATCTCATATCACATAAAACTAGTGAAATGAGTCACACATGGCTAGATTCTGAGGTATTTAGTCCGCTCTAATGTTGCTTCCCCTGTAACTTTATAAATTTGGGACCTGAGTTTGCACTCATTAATATTCTTAACTGAAAATGCCTGTTCACCAAACATGGATAGGATTATTGAGGCAAACGTTTTTATTTTGGCATAGTTGGATCCCAGGTATTGATAAAAATTCGCACCCTCAGTAGCGAATGTGTCATTTAACGCGGTGTTGCATTGAATTTCAATAATCTCCAATTGGAGGTCCTCTGTCACCTCAGAAGAGATGACTGAAAATGGTGAACGATACAGTCTTGGCTCCAGGTCCCTGTACCCCCGAAAAGGTTTATAAAACTCTTACAACTCATGCAGCTTCGTGGTTATCTGAATTGTTGGTGATGATGGATAAAGTGAAGAATCAATACGAAAGCAGAATAAATCCACCAATTTGATCAAATTGCCTCCCGGGCCGGATTGGATCAGCTCCATGTTTGACACCAGTGCTTTAAATCGTCTATGATTGTGTTACAGGAGTTCAGCTATGAAATAAAACACGGTGAATTGGCCAAGAAGACCTTGGATATCTCCGTCTGGGACTACGACATGGGAAAGTCCAATGATTTCATTGGTACGTGTCTTAACATGAACACTAAAGGACATTACCGGCCTATCATTGTATCCTCACCTGGCTTCATCTTTTGGGATCAATGAATGTTGGTCAGTATGGAGTTTGTGGATATAGTAGCAGTGAGGAGAAGTCCTTCACAAAATGTCTTATCACAAAGACCAAAGTGCTATATTGTCATTGTCTATTCATGGCAGGTGCAAATTATATGATATTATATGGCAATTATATGTTTTGATGGCGATGATGGTTTAACCACCCAGACAGTTATGGCGCTTTAACATAAAGTGTACATTGATTCATTGATCCATAAATCAAAATCTCTGTCCATCTTTCCATCAATCATCCACCTATTCAGCTAGAAATCCATCCATCATCATCATACATCCATCCATTCAGGTACCCATCCTTACATTGTTCATCCCTCCATCATTCATCCACCCAACAGTCAGTGCCTCATCCATCTATAAAGCAATCCCGCATCCATCCATCCAGTCCCAGCAAACCATCTATCCATCCATCTACCCTTCCATTGTCCATCCATCTATGGATCAAACATCCATCCATCCTTCCAGCCACCAGTTAACTGACGCCCACCCCGCTCTCTACTTCCAGGCGGCTGCCAGCTGGGTATCCAGGCCAAGGGAGAGTGTCTGAAGCACTGGTACGAATGTCTCAAGAACAAGGACAAGAAGATCGAGCGATGGCACGTTCTCCTCAACGACAACCCCGCTCAGTTCGAAGACTGAGACTTTGCTCTGTTATCCATTGTCTTCCCTGCGCTGCGTGAGCGAAACTTTGTGTCCTCCCTACCTTTTCTGCTGTCGAGCAGGCATAATGTGCATGCACGTCTGGAATGGATCTGGTTGCCATCATTTGCTCATTAATATAAATGCAGTTTTCAGTCTACCATGGGCATTTTTTTGGGGTAATTTAGCATTAACCTTTCGTTTCGAGAGCAATGATTCCCTTTTGTGTCCTTGAATGTTGGACGGTAGGTATGTTGTGAAGCGTGTCTTTACCTCGCCTCTACCTCCCACGGTGATCTCTTGCGCTCTTACTGTGAAATGAGAAGATCATGTAATGTGCAATAATGTAATATAGTGTGATATAACGTGCAATGCTATGTCACACCCTGTTTGAGTCCATATTTATCCGGGAAATATTGTAGCTACTTGGCGACCAACGGAAGATTGGTATAACTGACCTAAATGAGTAATGTTTGTGTTAAAAGATTAAAGATTAAACAGCAGCAGAACTAATTGACCTAATTACTAGGGCCTGCTGAACTCCTCTGCAACTGCATGGCTCTGTATCTCTCTCTCTCTCTCTCTCTCTAACACACACACACTGTTGCTTTATCGCTCTTTATCTCTCTATCCTTATCTCTTTATCTCTCTCTCGCGCTCTGTATCTTATCGCCCTCTCACTCTTTCTTTCTTCCTGTATTCGATCATCGTTGTCTATTTCTCTATGTATTATATCTCTCTTTCTCTCTCTCCATCTCTCCATTCCTTCTCCTCCTAAAAAAAATATGCCTAAAATATTGTATGCATGCATCCTACTCCATCATGTAAACATATTTTTTTTTAAGTTGATCGTTAAAGGTGTTTATTGAGACAGACTTTTGCTGCGTATGATCCAAGACTTACAATCTGTAGTGCCAAAGCGTCTGTTTCAAAATCATCTTCATTTTCCACTCTCGGTATAGATATATACGTAGATAGATCTATTGTTTGATTGTATGTGTTTAGGCACACAAATAATGTAGCATACACTCTTGTTGGCAAATAAAAACATTGCACAATCAATATGTGGTCCTATGACATCTTTTAGATTCTACTTACTTCGACAACTTCTCTGACTACTTCTACCACTACTGTTACTTCTTCTACTACTATTACTACCACTACTACGATGATTACTACTACTACTAATAATAATAATAATAATAATAATAATACAATAACAAACATATTTTTACATAAACTTCAAACTGCACCCCCCCCCAAAAAAGGATACATCTGGAGCATTATATGAAAAAGTTCAAGACATTGTGTGTTGTTGTTTTAGGACAGTGTCTGTGTACACTGCACAGGCTCACTGTGGAGTGAGCCGACACAACAAACGTGAGATGTGTTGTCACAATATTATAAACAAGGAGGAGGCCGGGACTTTGTTTCAATCAGGTGAGGTTTGGACCAATCCGCAGTGGAAGACACGTAACTGACAGCAGTGAACTTTGAATAGGTCAATAAAATTCTTCCTCGTCCTCACACTTCCTTTCCAAGTATGTCAAAGTTCATTCCTGTTCGACAGCGTAATCAGGTCTAATATCTATTTGAACGTGCCGTTATGTTTACATTCTGAATTCTGAATGAAATAGGCCAAAATACAGGGCCGTTTCTTGCTATATAGCCTACTACAGTATCTTATTATATAGCCTACTACAGTATCTTACTATATACTAGTAACAATATAATCAACGTTATTATTAAGATGTTGCAATGTATGGGGGCTGTACCTAGTGAGCAAATCAACTTCAACATTACACATTAACAGCAACATATATATTATTTGTTTACATTGTGTTGGTTTTGCCAAATGCACTTTTATATTATTATATGATGCAATGTTTGCTTTCATTTTGATTCATTAACAAATGTGTTAATTAACAACATTTCAAATAATAAACAGTTGATAGAAAAAGCCGCATCTGCCATATTTATGTGTCTAGTGGTTTCCTTAGGGTTCCCCAATAGCAGGACACAGGCAGAATGCTGAATAATCTGGTTTATTGCAGATTGTACTAACATGTAGAGTACACAGAGCTGCTGGTACAATGCTAATGCTAGTGTCACACACACACAGTCTCTGCTGTGTGTGTGTGGTGATAACCTTGTGGGCCTTGATTAGTCACCCAGATTACTTGATAAGTCACTTGATTAATAACCCAGCCGCAGACAAATCAGCCTGACTCGATCCAGGTGAGGCTGCTTAAACCAGCCGCCAAACACACTCACACTCCACAAAGCACATTTATGACGTGTCACAATGCAGATTCTGTACGTTTTCAGGAGTGGGAGCCCTAGTGTTTTTCATATATTATCATGTTCTGTAGGTTTGCTGGGGTCAAGTTGATATGTTTTAATTTGTTTGAAGAGTGTTTGATGAATCCCCTTTCCTGTTAAAGTGCACCAGATTGATGCATTTGAATGTTAAATGCCCCTTGCGGACCTGAGAGTGTTTGGAATCCCCCCCACCATGGCTTCACAAAATAGGGGCCCCAAACGACATGTTGCATATGGGCCCAAAAAGCTAGAAATGGTCCTGTCTATATCAGCGAAATGCAGGTGCTGCATACTGTCAGCCTATAGGCTACACGACAATAGTGATTTCTTCTTAAATAAGCTGTTCTATTAACTCATTGATGGCATGAAAGTAAATAATAATAATAATAATAATAATAATACATAGGACTTATATAGCACTTTTCTACGTACTCAAAGACGCTTAGTCTAGTAGATGTCAAAATGCTATTTGAAAATGCTATTGATTATATTTTCTTATATAACTTTTGGAATGTGTTGACATTTGTTTCAAACAATCTCTCACAGTAGGCCTGGTGGTCATTGCAGAATGTCCCAAATGGTCGGCCGTTCTGGGCCCCTTTCCCCAAATATTCTTTGGGGGCCCCCCAAGCACTTGCCTGGTTTGCGTCTCCTAGAGGCCCTCGGAGACGGTGTTGTATGTCCACTGAACTAGTTTAATATCACTGGTGTAATATCACTGGTGTAATATCACTGGTGTAATCACTACCTGGTGGTGTTTGGATTAGGAAGGAGCTCCAGATCATACGATGTAGCATGCAGCTGACATCACTTTACCACCTCGGGAAATACCCTAATCTAAATTAGATAAGAAATAGGCCTCTATATATACTGTATATATGTGTGTTCACATACATACACATTGCAAAGCTCCCACCCGGGCGATTTGATTGTAGTCCTATTCATTTTTATTTATCTTTATTTAAAGTTTAAGGTTAGTTTTTTTTTTCTCTTAGCTTTGACGCGCCGACAATAATGCAACATTTTCACATTTTTCGACTCATTTGTATTTGTACACTTTGTAGTTCGAGCTTTGCAGCGGATGCAGACAATGCGTGTGCTTGGACCCGATTGACGTCGAGCGGGGAAACCCATCACACTGTCCTCCGTCCTCAACATGTGTCCTCCTCCACCATGCGGCTCTACCACTCCGTGTGGTCCCGGGACGGAGCCCTGCTCGAGTGCTCTTGGGCGGACGACGCGGCTGTCGTAGACCGCTATAGATCTCTATGCCGGGAGAAGAGCGACGAGTTTTCGGAAAGCCAAAGCGCTTCGTTTGCCGTCGATGATCGGTTGTGTGACGCCGCGAACACGAGAAGCGGTCGAGTGGCGCGAAGCGTTGGCGCGAAGACGCGCGTAAAGCGCGGGTTTATTGTACCCGGGACGCTGTGGTGCGGGTCTGGCAACAAAGCACTGTCATACGCAGATTTGGGTGAGCTGTTTTTCTTTTCTTTTTTTTTAAAATACATTTAAAAATGTTCCTTATAAGCTTCATACGTTCAGAACCCTTTTTTTTAATTTTTTAAACCAAACAAAAATCTATCTGTGTGTCTCTTGTCTCTGCAAATTAGGTGTCTTCCAGAACACGGACAGTTGCTGTCGTGAACACGACCAGTGTCAGGACACGATCTTGTCCTTCCAGTCCAAATTCGGCGTCTTCAACAGAAATATATTCACTATGTCTCACTGCGATTGTGATAACAAGTAAGGGTTTTAGTAGGATTCCATGCAAACTGTAAAAAAAGAAAAGAAATATACACCCAACACCTATTTATTTTACATGTATAACACAGACAGAAACACCAGTGAATTAATAACATAACATTGTATATACAATATTAGGCTTATATATATATAGTATTCAACTGAGATTAGACATATCAGACTACCGGTATGTTTCTATTTTGAGCCACTAAAGATCAACAAACTGATGTATAATCATTGTTACGGTCTCTTTAATCTTTTACAGTGTGTGTATGCATAGGCCCAAGTGGTGATATTATTCAGATACAGGCCTACTTGAGATACTCTGCTGTGTTTGGTTGATAAAACACACGTCTACGTGTCCAAACTGAAGTGTCTTGTCTCCACCTCCAGGTTCCAGGGCTGCCTCAGGAACGCCAACGACAGCATATCCGACGTGGTCGGCTACACCTTCTTCAACCTGCTGAAAATGAACTGCTTCCAGCTGTCCTACCACGTCACGTGTACAGAGAGGAACTGGTTTGGCATGTAAGTGGACTTTCGTTCTCTTACTGTATTGATCCATATTATTTAATATTGTCTAATGACGATGTTTTATCGTTAAGCTCCAACTATATATTCTGTCCTCCAGACACATTTTTTTGATTTTGATTGACATGCTCAAATCCTATCAACTGCCATAGTTTGTTGGGGTGGCTAATCGTATCATTTTGAAGGAGGCATGTGATCCCCCGTGGATACGGCCCTGGTTCACTGCCTCGTTAACGCATCCACCTCTGCAGGTGTAAAGCGACCAAGACGGTGCTCCAAGCGGAAGTCCAGTCTCCAACCACCTACGAGCCCGCCGACCCGTCCGCGTGCGACACGAACGCCACTCAAGCAACGCCGCCCCAGATCGTCACGCCACACACCCGTGCCCCGCCGGTGACCTCCGACCCCACCTCTGCTTACCTCACCACGAGCTCTGGCGGTCCCGCCCTCGTCCTCGTCGGTACGAGCACGCCCGTTGACGGCATCGACGTCTCCACCGATACGTCGGAGAGCAGCGTCCCCCTGACACCCGCTAGCAACAGCCATCTGGACCCCTCCGCGGTTAACACAGACAAACCAAACGTGTGGAACGGGCGACAAACCGCTAATATAAGTAAGGCGATAACGCTAGCCATAAATCATGAGTAATCATTTGATGTCTCAGTATAACTGATTTGAAACAGCTGCTGAACATAAAAACATAGACCTAATGAGTCTTATTATTCACTAGTGGCCATCTTGGTTCTAAGTGCTAGCTGGGGGCGTGTTTGGAACCAAAATGGCCACTGTAGGCGAATAAGGCCCATTTGCTCACATGTCGTCTTCTTCTTCTTATAGGCCAGCAGCTGTCATGTGCGGTGTACAGAGAGCTGGACCAGTGTAGGGCCAGGATCCGACCCCAGCAGAGGAGATACGGTCTCCTGAACCAAGACACCAGGAGGACCCTGTACCACTGCAGCTGCACAAACAGGTACCTGCTCAACTGCATGCCGTCACCATGGATGATGGTGGTAATGGTTTGATTATGAATGCTACGTTGTTCGTCTACATCTTTAAACAAATGAGGATGGTTAATTGGTTAAAAGGATGCATTTTAAATTGCTCAGCAGAGCCTAGCTGGGTGACAAATCATTTTTTAAAAACCCAAGCGTTCATTCTAACAGGGGCGGGCGAACCAATGTGAATATTTGCTTAGTGGATGTTTGCAGGTTGACATGTTCTTGGCATCCGCGTACACGGGCACTTCTCTGTTTGCCATTACCCCAAAGTGCACGGTTTATCGCTTTTATCCAGAA
>PIJE02000075.1:376921-401921 GCA_002895965.2 Coryphaenoides rupestris | reverse complement strand
GACGGAAGTGGGTTTGGATTGTGTGTGAGTGCGTGTGTGTGTGTGTGTGTCTGTGTGTGCGTGTCTGTATGTGTGTGTGCGCGCTTGTCTGAAGTTAGATTGCATGCCTGTTATTTTGTTTTTGAAACCTCCACCAGACCATTGAGTTTGGCATACAAAGACAACAACGGCGGCAGCTTTTGTGTGTGTGTGTGTGTTAGCTAGTGTGTGTGTGTGTATTATAGCTAGTGTGTGTCCAATCTACTGTGTGTCTGTGTGTGTGTGTGTGTGTGCATGTGCGTATGCATGTGCATGTGTGTTTGTGTCTAAGCTAGTGTGTGTGTGTGTGTGTGTGTGTGTGTGTGTGTGTGTGTGTTTCAGCTAGTGTGTGTCAGTGTGTGTGTGCGCGTGTGTATCTTAATGTGTGTGGTGCATCATGGCACGCTGTTGCTGTGTGTGCTACCGGCCGCAGCAGAGGTCAAAGTTAATGAAGTACCTTGGAGAAAGAGTCCTTGGATAGAGAGGATTACTTCTGCCCGATCTCCCCTCTACACTGCCCCGCCAGACGGCATCACTTCGCACTCTCTCCCCCTCTCTCCCCCTTTCTCCCCTTTCTCCCCTTTCTCTTTCTCCTCTTTTTGTTTTTCTTTACAAACTGTTTGCTCCACTTGGAACAACAAGTTCACAAATGCACACACACATAAACACTCAGACGCACACAGACGCACAAGCATGCACACACACACACACACACACACATACATACACTCAGAAACATAGGCGCAAGCAATGCGCACACACACACACACACACATAGGCACAAGCACACACATTACATAGACACACACACACACACACACACACACACACACACACACACACACACACACACACACAGAGGGTCTATGCGTGTGGCTAAATCATTTGCGTCTGAATGAGCTCTGTTTCTCTGTTTGTTCTTTTCTTCTCTTTCTTCAACTTTTCTTCATTTGTTGTTGGCTCCGTCCCGTGACTGGAGCTGTTTCATTTTCTCTGCTATTCACATCAAGCCACAGCTCAACAGACACAACACGGCTTGGCCATTTGATTTGACATATTTCAGTCTGTCCCTTGTATGAATGCTGTCCTCTAAGCTGTAGTCCCTTGTGTGTGTGTGTGTGTGTGTGTGTGTGTGTGTGTGTGTGTGTGTGTGTGTCTATTTGCCAGAGGTAGACCCCCGGGGTGGTCTGTACACCGGTGCTCACATTTCTAGTTCTGTGATCTGTGATTCTGATGGTAGGATAAGTCTAGTGCTAATTCAGTCACATCTGGTGGTCTTTATGATGTGAAGATGTCGTACCACACAATCTGGCTGTCAACGTAGCAATTATGAGCACTTGAAACTTGTTCTATTAACCTAGTAATTATGAATGCTTGAAACCCGTTCTATTCTAATCTGTCTGTACCACCAGCGATATATATTGCTGTCTCTCTTTCGACGAACATATTGTAAGTACCTTTGGATAAAAGCGTCTGTCAACTGCCCTACATGGAAATGTACAGGATCATGTGTACTTGGGAGAGGTGTGCATATAGTATGGTGGCAACCAACGTGCATTCTGGCTATTGTCAATAAATATATATTTAAATGCTCCTTGTTTGAGTCTGAAGAAGTTTCTTTGTTTCTAACAAAAACTCTAACTTTCTCTACTCTAACTCTAACCTTGACGCATATGGACTCATGACATGCGGCTATTTCCTACGTTTGTCTCGTTCATATCAGTCGTGATAGGAGGAGGAGGAAACATCGAAGAGGCATGTATGCTGTTGCCACAGCTCGATCAACCTCCATATGTTCTGTCCACACCACGCGTCATATTGCCATGCCGCTTTCAGACGCTGTGTTTGTCACTTTGCGCGGGCGCAGTGAGAAAAAAAGGCGCTGATCTTGGGGAATCGACTCGTGGCTCTGCTTTAACTGTGCGAAAGCCTGACGATGGCCAACCAATCAGACCGGAGTGGTCCTCGCTCCCCCCTGTACACTGCACGGCAAACGACGCCCGATGAAGCTGAAATTCGGCCCGACTCTAAAATGAGTCGTGCGGCTCAAAAATCGTGTCAAAAACGCTCTCACTCTGTCCACGTGTCCACTTAGGAGGCCGCTTTCCAAAGTTTGCATCTAACCCCGATGCCGAGTAAACGAGAGGCCAAAATGCAACAATACTGTTTCCACTAAAATCATTGTGGTGTAAGCGGGGCCTTAACCAGCCACACAATCACCACACACACTTAAGAGAGCGCTAGCATGTTAGCATGTAACATCTGCTTTGTCATTCATTCACTCGACAAATCTCAGCAATAGACTATTATTCAACATGTCCTTGGAGTGGAGGGGCACATACATATTGCAGTAGAGGGAATTAAAAAGTTCTTGCAGCTTTATCTGAACTCACGGTGAGTCGCTTCGCATCAAAGCGCGATGACTCAATAGTGATACTGCGTTGACCCTTTTCAAGGCGGCGTGACAAACGTGTGACACCTGCGCTTGTCCTACGATGTGAAAGTGAAACGGTCTGTTGTCTTTACGTGAGTAATCATTCACCACGTGAGCAGCAGAGCCTTGACCAGAGAGAGAGAGAGAGAGAGAGAGTAGAGCAGGAGGTTGTACTCCGGGCGAGGAATTCTTTCTGGCGGGCCGTCTCTCTCTCTCTCTCTCTGTGAAGTGAATGCCAAACAGATGGTCCCTGGCGCGGCCTGGTTACTGTAAAGGGCCCCGAAGGATCAGCTACCGCTGGCTGGCTGGCGGGCCGGCCTCGGCCCGGCCTCGGTCCTTCCCTGTCATTACCTCCTCTGCTCTTCAACCGCATGCTACAAAAATATTATCCACACATGAGTTCAATTGTGTGTGTGTTTTATTGCGTTTTGAAAAAAACTGTAGCGTAGTTTGAACCATCGTGGGACATGCGTCTATTTCTGAAGGAAGGGGGGGACGGGGGTTATGGTTGGTTTTGCTTGATTTGTAACCCGGGGCCCCAGGAATCGATGCCTTGCTTTTAAGTTGTACATTAGAGATTCTTTGCATGTCCTTTATGACAACCATTGCACTCCAAGCTGTCCCTGGCAGGAGGGATCCCCCGCGGAGTGAGGGATCCCTCCCACAAGGAAGAAACCTTGAGTTCCTTCTCAAGGTTTCTTCCTTGTTAATTAAGGGAGTTGTTTCTTGTCCTTTTGCAGGCTAGTTTTATAGTCTTTAGGTTTATAAGTTTGGGGGGTGTTATAGTCACATGGCCCAGAATCATATGGCCTGTGAAACTGTAACTGTGATTAAGGGCTATACAAATACAATTTGTATAGACTTCACTTTACTAGAGCAAGGCTTTCACACCAGCCAGGGTTAGGGGGTCAATTTCCACCAAACCACCAAACACCAACAATTGCTCAGAAACACACACACACACACACACACACACACACACTTATATAGGCCTGTGTACTTCTTTTGGAAGACTTTTCCGAAATTTGGTTGGTTTTTGGTGAGCGTAATATCGCTCCGGTAATTACGCTGTTTCCTTGAGTCGCGGTGGCGGCGGCTCTCAGCGGCGGCTGTGGCGGCGGCGCGTCACGGTGCCGCGGGAGAGCTCAGCGTGCGGTTCATTAGTGTCGGGCCCCCGGAGGCTTTCGTGGAGCCCGTGATGTGAGGGGATAAGTGGAATGTGGCGTTTTGTTTGTTCCACTCGTTATGATGTCATAACACCGCTCGGCTGTTCCGTTCTTTTTGTTGGAAATCCTGTTGCCCGCTGTTGTGTGTGTGGGAAGGCAAGAAGGGCGAGGGCAGTAAAAGCAAGTGTGGTGTGTGTGTGTGTCTCTCTCTCTCTGTGTGTGTGTGTGTGTGGTGTGTCTCTCGTCTCGTGTGTATGTGTGTGTGTGTGTGTTGTGTGTGGTCTCTCTGTGTGTGTGTTGTGTGTGTGTGTGTGTCTCTCTCCTCTCTTCCTCTCCTCCTCATCTCTCTCTCTCTCTCTCTGTGTGTGTGTGTTTGTGTGGTCAAGTGGTATGATTGTATTATTTATTTAACTCACCAAAGGTCATGACTTCATGCTTAATGTCAGATTGGCTTTGGCTCCGAGCCCCTGCCACCAAGAACACAATCAAAAACAAGTTTATTGCAGGATGTTTACCCCGATTTCAACCACAAAATACCCATACCTGCCTCAAACACAACCTTTCTTTCACAGACATCTTTAACTGTGTACACATACATAGCAATTCCTTAATTAATGTATGATATTTATCATCATGGTCATTTATCATGATCAACGCATCGTGGGAACCAGACAAATTGATACAGTTACACCAATGAATTGATGGCCTTCAGCCACCACGCTCCAAAACGTGTGTAATATCGAGTGAGCCACTAGAGGGCAGTATTTACACATCAAGAAATACAAAAATAGCTTTAGTGCCGATCTCAGGTTCATAGTACACATAACTCACATGACCCTACAGATCACATGAAACTTAACAACAAAATCACACGCAAGCACGACTAATAAGTCATCCCAAGGATTGGTGACAACCAGGCTTCCTTCAGCGATTCTCCCATTGGCTGTATTGTTCTCACTCACACACTTTTCCTACTTACCACAGTATGTCATCACATGGGATATGTTATAGATAGCACGTCATCATCACAGACTCTGGTCTATAAATGAAAGTGATAACATCATCAGCAGAAACATCTGCTATCATGCAAAAATAACCAGGCGTTAATGCCTGAGCACAGCATAGAAATCTGCCTATGCCTATAGCATAGCATAATATAGCATAACATAACTGTAGCAAAGCTTGTTGCCACAATGCCACGTCATGTGGCTTTGTTCGGGGCTCCTCCGAGGACACAGGCAGTAGTGGTGTTGGAAAGTCCGGTTTATTGTAAAGGTTTTGATAAAATTACATGGTCCTTAGCTAGCATGCGAGCACTCCCATGAGTGTGTGTGTTGATGGCTGATTTAACCTGTGGTGCACTGATTAGCCAAGGCACCACAGGCATGCAGCCCCACCCCCCCAGACTCTAACTGGGCCAGGTGAGGCTGCAGCCCCCCCCCCCCAGACTCTAACTGGGCCAGGTGAGGCCAATTAAGCCAGCCACCAAACACACACACTCCCACAATAACATGGGATTACATGACATAACATAGCATAGTTGAGTATAGTATGGTAGAATGAAATGACACTGCATAACATAACATAACATAACATGCATAGTAGAGTATAGTATGATAGCATAACATGCATAGTAGATTATAGTATGGTAGCATAACATCATAGCATAACATAGCATGCGTATTAGAGTATAGTACGATAGCATAACATGCACAGTAGAGTATAACACGATAACATCACATAACATCGCTCTCGATAGAACTGACATTATATTATTTGGCATTTCAATGAAAATTGCAAAATAATGTCAGTTCTACATAGAGCTAAATATTACACCCATAGCATAACATGACAGCACAGTGTAACACATAGTAAAGTACAGCATACCATACACGTGCGTAACCTAACCTAACATAGCCGAGTCCTATTGTACACATTAGGCTACGAGTGAGCCATGACGTGGGGGAAAGTTAACAGTCTGCAGTTACCAGGGCACTGCTGCTTAATACAGCACGCGCGCTCGTAAAACGTCCGCTGGGATGTGGCGGGCCCTCGCCCCAATCTGCTGTCTCAGCACCCGTCCACGGCCATGGTGCTCTCAGTGTGGACATCTCTCTTACTCACGGCTGTCCCGGCCTGCTGGCAGACATTACGGTCCCTTGGTGGAGGGACTGGGGTTTAGTTTCGTTTTATTCAACAGCCTGAAGGGGTTGTGGCGGTGAGATGTGCACACTATTTGTTGGGAGTCGTGGTCCAGTAAATTGTTGTCTGTTCTTAGTCTAGTCTGCTAGTCTGCCTTTGTTTGTCCACTTCTCCCCCCCCCCCCGAAAGACAATTTCCATTTCCACATACAATGGGGGTATCCAAGTCCTTCTAGAATTTCTAAAATGCATCCATTCAAGTCTTCCCGGAATGTCTAAAATGTATCTGTTCCTATAGTGACATCACAAGTGGGAGTGTCCAACCAGATGTATAAGATCAGCCTACCTGTTGTGACAGTCACACTGGGTAGGCTGGTAGGACTTTAATGTCAAATGTAAGGGGGCTTTGCTCCTAAGGCCAGTAAAAGCATAGATGTTGGAGTTAAAAGTCCAAAAAATATTGGGGTGAAATGTACAGTAGAAAGTAAGAAAAGTGTCCAAACGGGCAAGGTTCAATGCATCAGATGACGATAACTGCTATTTCCTCCTATGACTTGCCTTATGAACATTGATTTAGCAGTTTTTATTAAAGGATTTCATTAACGTCATTAATTTCATTCGAGGCCAGGCCTCTGTGATATGAACCATTTTTTATTGTCAGAATAATAAAGATGCGTTGTGAACATCTAAATCATATTATAATCTAGTTTTACTTAATAGCTGTCTCAAATTATTTGATATTTGCTATTTAAGAGCTCAGTATAATCAGCACTGCAGTGTTGGACAGCGCTGTCCCACCACCACATAAGTGATGACGGTGCAAGGGTCCCCCCCCCCCCCCCCCCACACCCCATACGTACAGCACCCCCTCCCAAAAAATAGTTCCAACACCCCTGAAACAATTGTACAAAACGTCCAAAGATCCAAAAACTTAGATCCCGACTCAACGAATGCCCAATCATGCATCCAAGCCTGCATGAGCACCCCACCAGGAGATAGTAGTACTGACGAACACAATCATGGAAACCTTTGTCGGGTTTGGCACGGACCCCAGTAGCTCATCCCGCCAGCCGAAGCGCGTCTGCCATGCCGTCTGGCACCCAACCTCTGGGAGAGCTCCGGGGATGGATGGCTGTTTGAGAAGGTTTTGGAGGAGTTAAGATGTTAAATCAACACCAGTGTTTGCGTTTCATTCAGCGAGGCAGACAGAGTTCAGCTTTTATTCAAAGGGAAGAGGAGGTTGGATGCCAGGCAATGATCCACAGAGTCAAGTGCATTCTCTTCTTGATCTTCCTCGACTGTGCCCTCTCCTCTTCCTCGCTTTTCTCCTCCTCACTTCCTTCTCTTATCCTCCCTGTGTCTCCCCTCCTCTCCTCTCCTCTCCTCTCCTCTCCTCTCCTCTCTTTCCTCTCCCCTCCTCTCCTCTCCTCTCCTCTCCTCTCTCTCCTCTCCCCTCCTCTCCTCTCCTCTAATCTCTCTCCTTTCCTCTCCTCTCCTCTTGTTATATTCTCTTTATCGTCCTTACAGTCCTTACAGTTTTTGTTTTCAAATGGACCAAACAGGTGCAACAAAAATACCTGTATATACAAGTACATACAGGTATATACAGGTCTGATTCTCTGCTTTGTGTGTCCTGGTTTGCGTGGGGTAATCCAGGTGCCCTATCACAGTCAGCTCTATCAGGTCTGCTCATTAAGATCCAATACATTATTCAGGAAGGCATCGTCTGTCCAGAGAAAACATGAAGCGATAAGCCATCGTGGGGCTGTGACTTGTGTCAGATGTAAGGTTGAGAATTCGAATTGAGTTTCTGTAACAGCGGCCGAGGACCCAAACACAGGACAGTGAGTCAGGTGGCGATTAAAACCCAGAGACCGACTGTGGGTGTTTAATATAAACAGGTGCTGGTAAACGAAGATGAGAGCTCTTCAAACTTAAAGAGACAGATAACAGAAGACCAGGAAACAATGATCTGACATTAAGGACTTAGGGGGGAACCAGACTAATATAGGCTACACATGAGGGGTGATTGATTACAGATGAGACACGGCTAGCTGGGGCAGAAAGGACACATGATGGTACACATAGAACTAAAGGAACTAGTTGGGGAACACAATGCACATATAAATACAAAACTAGACCATGAACCAAAGGCATAGCTGGAATAGCTGCTTGTAAACTTACAACTATCATACTATAGTTGTTGTTGTTGTTGTTGTTGTTGTTGTTGTTGTTGTTGTTGGGGATGAAATGTCATGTTGAACGTTGCTGTTTTATGAGCGTCATCAAGTTATAGCAGATCTTATCAAATGACAATGCAATGGCTTGTTTTGGCGAGCAAAAATGTCAATATCAAATGTGTGCTGTCACCGCTCCCACATATCAGTTACTTCAGTTCAGTCAGTCACTCAGTTGTTACAGTATTATGTCCTTTGGCTCGTTAGTATTTTACCCATATACTGTAAATCGCACAGTGGTGATGTGAACGGCCGTGTTGAGATGAGCGAAGACGGGACACATTCTCCTCCCTCTCCTATTCATCTCCTGTCGTGCTCTCATCTCCAACATCTTACACCAGCGTTTCATCACCGCTTCCTGGCTTCCGATCCTGTATTCCTCAGGACAGAGAACACACAATGCATTGGGTCTGTCAGCCACAATGTAGTGACTCGTCGTTTTGAAAGCATCCATCGGTGTTGAAGACAGTGGCACTCCCAAGGGGTGACCAGGGGGGGGCCATGGCCACCCTGATACAATCTCTTGGCCCCCCACTGGTCCCCCTGGAAAGTCAAAACATATATTATGCATAATATCGTTTCGTTCTCAGATGTTGTATCATGCTTAGAATTGCACGCCTGCCCAGCTACTTATGCAGGCAACTTGGCAATTATGAAACTCGTTCTATTCGTCTCATAAATATGAATGCTCGAAAACAGCTCTATTCTTATCTTCAGGTACCACAGTGATATATTGCTGCCTCTCCTTCAACAAATGTACTCTTTGTAAGTCGCTTTGGATAAAAGCGTCTGCCAAATGCCCTAAATGTAAATGTAAATGTAAATAATATGCGCAGCATGCATATCATGCTTCTATTGGATATTTGACTGTAGCAATGTGAAGACACAGGCAGTTGGTGGTGAATAATCCGGGTTTGAGGTATGAATGAGTATGAATGAAATGAAAACAGAGCATGTGGTACACAGCTAGCATGTTAGCACTCGCGGAGTGTGTGTTGATGCCTGGTTTAACCTGTGGGCCTTGAATAGTCAATGCACCACCAGGTGTGCAGCCTCACCCAGCCGCCCGAGACTAATCAGCCTGACTCTGACTCGGCCAGGTGAGGCTGCTTAAACCAGCCACCAAACACACACACTCTCCACATACCACCAACACCGAATTGAGGCTGAATCCAAAAATCCAATCCAAAAACAAAAACTATAAACTGGACTCTCTTAACAGGGTTACCAGACTTAACTTACAGAAACCCAACCCCATTGTCCCCACACATTACGCACAGGTACCACACCTCCCCAGTGTGGCCTGCCAACCCCCTCCCCCTCTACCCTGGAGATCCCCACTTGATGGGGGTCTTGTATCGTAACTGGTTCTGTGAAAATGTCATCAAGACGCAAAGCTGAGTAGAAAATGATATGTTACCAAAACACACATAGTGTTCACAGGTGTCGTTCTGAATGACTGCATGATGAATTATGAATCCAGTGTGGGTGTGTTTTGTTTTTTTTGGGGGGGGGGGGGGGGGGGGGGGGGGGGGGCGTTGAGTCGTTTTGCCCTCTGAGGTTCATCCCACACACACACATGCACGCGCGGCATGCACACATGCACACACACACACACACACACACACACACACACACACACACACACACACACAGTGCTTATTAGTGCTTATTAGTGCTTGGTAGTTTATATGTACCAGCTAGCAGTTTGAAGCTGTGTATTTTAATGATTATGCACATGTTTAAAAGGTGTTCAGGGGAAAGCAAGGCAAGATTTTTCCCAAGTGTCATTATATTATGCTGATTAGATAAATATAGTACATACAGTAGTCAATACAATACTCACAATACAATAGTAAAGTATTTGAAGCAAGAGAGAAAGAGGGAGAGAGAGAGAGAGAGGAAAGAGAGAGAGAGCGAGAAAGAGAGAGAAAGAGAGAGAAGATGAAAGGGTGAACCCTATCAGCGCGCGGTGCGGATTAATATTTTAGCGTTTCCAGCGCGAGGCAGAGCGCACGCTCTCTCCGGCAGTCAACACGCGTCCGCCGTTGGAGTTTCTAGTCTATAAAGGTGTGACGACAGTGACGTCGTGGGTCGCTGCTTTACCTGACGTAAATTACATGACATTATTATTATTAGTAGTAGTATGATTATTATTATTAGTAGTAGTATGATTACTCTTCCCACGACCTGCGAACCATCTCTTCGGGTTATTTATGGCTTTTGTTGATGTTTTTGTGGAGGTTTTTTGCGGATGCTTCGTCGTTGAAGCGCAGATGCCGGTTTATGTATTGAACGCCACGACGTCTCGAACCGTGGTAAAACTTTGATGGTGGATAATTATATATTTATATATAAATATATAATTATATTGGTTTACCAATATGATGAAATGGCAGCCCCGGAAAAAGGTAATTATTGTTTTTAATAATACAATTAATAATAATAACAATGACAATTACTAATGCTGAAGTTTGAATTGTGGCGGCGTTTAGATTCAGCAGTGGCTTGAGTAGAATGTGTTGAGTAGGAGAGTGGAGTTATTCTACAATTCCCAGCATCTATCGAACTATAGAACTACTGGCAGTATCGCCTATAGCCTATATAACGCTCATATATTCACTACATAGTTTATGGTTTACATCTAACACACGGTTTATGGCATTTCAATAACAGGCTTATATTGTATGACTTCGGATTAGTTGTGACATCATGACCAGAGCAGAGAGTGTTCTGGTCACTCCTGCAGTTTAATTGTGTTTTTATTATTAGTCACTATAGGCCCGTAGAAGAGGCGAGGGGACCGTGACGTTGAACAATTGAAGTGAATGACAACCAAGGGAAATAACATAGTATGATCACCTTACATTTGCCTGTATGTAATCTACGCTATCCAGTGCATTCTGGTTAAGCTATCTTTCATTCTTTCCCCGTGAGTGGGGTGAATCTTTTGCTGTGTATATTTCAATGTTACTCATTGTTGTGGGATTTCTAACACCATTTTATATGAAGCAAATGACACATGTATAGTTACACTGATTTGACTGACTTCATCACTATTGGCAGTTATTGTGTGTGTGTGTGTGTGTGTGTGTGTGTGTGTGTGTGTGTGTGTGTGTCTGTGTGTCTGTGTCTGTGTACTTGATCCAGATTGATTGAAGTATTTATTTCACAAGTGGATTCTGGACAGTTCAATATCCAGCACCCCCTGATTGACTGTTCATGCATGTTCACAAACAGTATGACACAGTATGACTCTTTGTTTCAAGGGAACAACTTGCTTCTTAAAGTATTCCCTTCACTTTTGCCCTGCCCTCTGGCACCACACACACACACACACACACACACACACACACACACACACACACACACACACACACACACACACACACACACACACACACACACACACACACACACACACACACACACACGCTGACAGGCGACTGGGTTGCCATATTCATATAGATAGTACTTGTAGTAGTACTGTAGCATCTAGCTAGTTTGCTGTTTACCAGCAAGGGGTTAACCTAGCAATTATGCTTGAAACTCTATTCAAATTTTACCACACCATCAGCAACATATTGTCATTTCACTCTCTTCTGACAAATGTAAATGTAAGTCCATTTGGACAAAAGCATCTGCAAAATGTCCTGAATGGAAATATTCTGTAGTTTACCTTTCCATTTAGTGCCATTTAGTAGACGCTTTGGTACAGAACTAGAGAGTTCTGAGTTCTAACTTCAACAGAAGAGCTGGAAGCCAGTTAAGCAAGCCTATAGGACCACTGGTGGAAGTGGGGTCGATGCCAGCCTTGAAAAGCTCTCAGATAAATATTGCCGCTGTCTTTGTGGCTGGAAGAAACAGAGACAAAGTTGGCATGAATACTTAATTACAGCAATAAAACACAACACATCTGGCAACTGGAGCACCGTCTGGATTTATAAAATACTTTATGTTTTGCTGTGATTCCCTTAACCATGTGGTATGTTTGGCCTCAATCCGTTGGTCCCTGGGAAATTATTTAAAAGTATCTAGAAAGTTCTGCCTTAGGCCAAACCTATTTTTGTTTGTTGTCTTTATATTGTGTTGTTTGTTTTCTTTCTAATTGTGTGGCCATGCTTGCTTTTATTTCTTGTGTCTGAATTATATTACCACATTTGCTGACAATAGACAATAAAAAAAAAGCACTTCTATCCAAAGTGACTCCATGTCATAGAGGATTGTAGAATTGTATTGAGTTAGGAGGCCAGACCCAATACCATTCAGATGATATATGTTGATGAAGATGTTGTACTATATTGACACATTTCACATAGCCATAGCTCAGTCTTACGACCAAGTCTTTTTGAGTACGAGAGTATATGTATACGCTACATAAATTACTTACTGTTACCTTAAGTAGCACATACCAGAGTGAACTACATAAGTGACTTACTGTTACGGCACTGTTACTTTAAGCAGCCCACATACCAGAGTGTATATATATGCACCACGTAAGTATAACAGTAGTGTAGACACCAGAGTGCATGCGTGCATTCCATCAGACAGTAAGAGCGTGTTAGAGAGACTTCAGATGTTTTATTGAGACGAGCTGAGGTGGCTGACTCCGCCACGAGGATAAAAGAGAAGGTGCAATGTCTAGCTCATTAGCTTGCCTTCTCATGGCACTCCCAGTGTGTGCGTGTGTGTGGGCCGTGTGTTTGTGTCGGCTGTTTGTGTGTGTGTGTGTGTGTGTGTGTGTGTGTGTGTAAATGGGTAAGAGGAGGCTGTGTTTTATGTGCGGAAGTTTCTGTGTGTGAGTGTGTGTAGATGGATGAGAATGTGTGTGTGCTTGTGTGTACATGTGTGTGTGTGTGCATCTTAGCCTTTCAGTGACAGCCCACTGAACTTGATGCATTGTTCCTGTGTAATGAAGTGATAAACTTCACTTCTCCAAAGATGGAGTCAAATGAGTCTCAACAATAACGAAATTCACAACACAAGACTTACGAATGTGTTTTATGTGTGTTCACAAATATTTCCAAACCCATGGGAGTATTGAAAAGATCCTCATTGATGGATTGTTTTATCTGTTTGTTTCTATGCTTTAGTAGACTGTTTAGACAACACACTGCATCACCTGAGCTCCCTCCGGTTGCTTATGGTACGTCAGATTCCGTGGTGTGTTCCTTTCTAATGAACTCAATTGCGATTGGTGTTACAATATACAGTAGCTGTGACATCACCAATAACTGGTTCTGAAGAACTTACGTTTTATGAGTGGTGAAAGCATTGAACTCTCCTCTTCCTGTTGTGTTCATACTCAGGGGACTGTTAACACCGGCAGAGGGTAGACCAGGATAATGCTAAACTCATAAGACCCTCTCTCATCTGAGAGTATTTTAGAGTGTTTTTCCACTTATCTTCTGTAGTGCCACAAGATGGGCCGCAGCCACAGTTTCCTCAACTGCAAACCTGACAATCTCTTCATTGGATTAGTCAGGCTTACTGAACGGGCTGTCTGTGAATCAATTCACACCAAGCACACGCACACATACGCACACACACACACACACACGCTGGCATGTAGGCTCACCGAATCAAAATCAGTTTATCTTCGTTTTACAGGAAATTCTAGTGATTGAAAATGTTAATGGCTTCTTACATAATCCAAATAATCAAAGGCTTATGACAGGGTGAATTAATGAATGAATGGAATGAATGTCCGTGGAGACGACAACTCATGGTTTAACAGATGAGCAGGATAGATGGTAACTTCGTCATGATTCATAATCACGTCCATCATTTAATCACTGTAGCAAATGGCTTCTGCTACACGCCACTAAAGTGGCCTTTCAGGGCTCCTCCAACATCAGGACACAGCAAGGTGTTGAATAAACCTGTTTGTTCTAGAAGTTTGTTGTTGTTGTGAACAACATCTGTGGAACAGAGCAGGGAGAACGATATACCCTTTTTACAGAGAGTCAGTAACAGCGTTGTTAATGTTGGGTTTTATTTATGTCTGTCTCAGTACCAGCATGGTCAATGTATATTTACTAGACTAGTTGTGTCTCTACTGGTGCACTACCAGACCTAAAAAACACACCCATCATTAATGTTATGAGCTACACCTGTGGTTTACCTGCTGTGAAAAGGGTCTATGGGGCTGCGTTCGAATAGTCCAAAAAATAGTCCTAATTCCTTTCCTAGCTACTTATCTTAACCCTGTCGTGAGGTCAAGGAAGGAAAGATGGAAAGGAGAATTCATAAGGTCTTAGGAAAGGACAATATAAGCAATATAACCTACCCAACGCAAAAGTGACATGAAATGGTCAGATTGACATGCTGCTCACGTTCTCCTCATCAAAAATCAAACAAAAAGCAAAAATCCCAATTAGTATGCAAATACAAATATCCCAATGTACATGCAAGTCATGCTAGTTAGTTCGTCATACCATATTGGCCTTAGAAATGTACTACTGTACATACAGTATATCGTTCTTACGTATGAAACATGCTAAATTAAAAACATCATCTGACTACAAACGTCTCATATCCATTTTTCTTAAAAGACAGACTTTTATGGATACCTTGCCATGTGCACTTGATTGTGCTTTGAAGTTGTTGGCTGATACAAGTTGTGGATGTGTTGTTGTGGATGTGTCGAGGATATTAGGGAACTATCAGATAACCAAGGGCCCAAGCCTACTATTAGTGGCCTATACAAGGGCAGCTAGGAGGTATCAGAGTTGTAGAGCAAAATGGGAGATAAGGCGCTTGTGGTTGCTGTGTGGCTCACCTTGCACGATTATAGAGCAGGCCCTTGGCATGATGAAGGCACGCTGGCGAGGGGTCTTTTTCAAAGCCCTGGAAGTGGATGGCACTTTTGCTCCCAATGTTGTCACAGTGTGTGCACTACTCCACAACATCTGCATCACTGCTGGGGACATCCTGGAGCCGGTCGAGGAAGAGGATCCAGTGCCACCACCGCCACCACCACCACCACCTGTGCAATGGGATGGAAATGGTCAGCATTACAGGGACAGACTGGCAGCCCAGGTGTCCGCCCCCAAACCGGTGTCCCTCACCTCTCCAAGAGCATGGCCTTTCTGTAACATTGTGTTCTGTCTATCATTAATTACCCCTGTTCTACATTATTAGTACAGTATTAATTCAAGAACTTTTCTTTTCTATCACACAATGTTTGATATTATTAGTGGCTCTTTCTTTGAGATGCAAACAACATGGCCAGTGTAAGCAATACTATAATGCTGAACTCCAGGCCACGGTGGTGGAAAGTAACCAAGTACTAGAGTTTCTATTTTATGCTACTTTATAATTCTACTCGACTACATCTCTATGTATATTCTATTTTCACTTCACTACATTGATCCAACAGCTTTAGGTACTAGTTACTTTGCAGATTAAAATAATTAACTATACAAAACATCAAGGCTTTATTGGTCCCCAGGAGAATAATCCTAAACTACCCTGCAGTATGGGTATAAAGTGAATAAACATTTACCAGCTGCAACTTTAAAGCTTTAATCCATTAATATATTCACAATTGGGCCAATCTACATAATGTAGAATAGACAGTATTTTTACCTTTTGATCCTGCAAGATTTTGATACAAGTACTTTTGGGCTTTCACCAAATAACATTTATAATGCAGGATTTCCTCAGTGTGGTATTCCTAAAGTAACATGGCTCAAAACGGTGGCAATGTCCTGCATTCAGCCTCCATGTGTTCTATTACAACTGGACTGTTCAGGTGGTCTCTAGATTTGGCTTGTATATTTCACAGGAGTAGCTCAGTCAATCTGCATGTGGGTACTTCTACCTCAACCCATGATGTCCTGGTGTTGAACATTTCAATGAACATCACAGTAGCAAACATTCATCATGTTACATGTACCGCAGAAATGTCAATGTTCAGTCAAGGGGCTCCTGAAAGCTATTTCCATTTGCCATCTTGTAAGAGGCTGGAGGACGGAGCTTGCACAGTACAGTGAGTCAGGCTGGGGTCGGGACAGCTGTGACAGGTGGGCTAGGTTTGTTTGTGGATTTAAGTCATGTGTTGCATAATGCCATTGATTGAGGAACTGCAGAGCTTTGCATTTGATTTTCTCTTCACACAGCAGCACTCCATATACATGTAAAACTTATATTTTTTAACAAAATCAGCAAAAAGGCTCAGAAAGCGCACTCATTTTGCAATTCTGCATCCCTCTCTGCGTCTTTTAGTGCCTGAGACCATTCCCTGACCTCTCTTTACCCTTTTAGTGGGCGGCTAGGAGGAGGTCGAGGGCTCAGACTCCTTCTCACTATCTGTGCCAAGTGGGAGGGACAGTTGGGGTGCCTCAGCAGCAGCAGCCTGGCCATGATTAGGCCTAGGACATGAGGCGATGAGGGTGGGAGGCTGAATGGACGGCCTTTCCCCCAGTGCCTCATGCATGCCATCATACCACGGCCAAGTAGCTGCTGTGGTCTCACCTTCATCCGTGCCTGTCCCAGTGGGGGGTTCTTCAACTCCTATTAGCACCATGGATAATAGAATGCACAGTGACCAAGAATGTAATGGTCAAACTTACTAGCCAAGCAACTTTCTGGCTCCTCATAATTGCTTCAGCTTCAATTGTAGAATGGTTATATACGTATATTTAATTAATAGGTGTTAACGGAGAGTGTTCTGAGGGTGGATGGAATGGAAACACAGAGTGACAGCATGACATCATCATTGACATCACATGCTAAGAGCAGGCTGTTGTGATGTTATGGAAGATCATGTGAAGTCATTCATAATTGCATTGTGGTTGCGTACATACTCATTGATCGATTTTTATGGGGAAACACTGCAGCAAATATTTGATCTGGTGAATGGATTGCATTTATATAGCGCTTTTATCCAAAGTGCTTTCCAGTTGCCTCACATTCACCCATTCATACACCGACGACGGTGTCAACCATGCAAGGTAACAACCAACACATCAGGAGCAGTTAGAGTGAGGTGTCTTGCTCAGGGACACCTCGACACTTAGCTAGGCTGAGTCCGGGGATCCGCCCTACCTCCTGAGCTATTGCTGCCCCATCTGTGATCTCAGAGATGCCGTCATTAATCCTCCTTATCCCATGTTGTTGACTCATCATTCTTATAACTGTATGCTTCGGGGGGGGGAAATCTGTACCTGACGGGTGTAACCCCGCCCCCTTTTCTTCCCAACTTCCTGTTACACCACCAGGGCCCCGCTACAACAAACCAACAGTGACAGATGTGCTGCTTTTTTGGAGACTCAAGCTGCTTGTAAAACTCAGTTGTGGACAACTGTTGGTCCTTTATGTGTACCTGTGGAAGGCAGACAAATGTGTGTGTGTGTGTGTGTGTGTGTGTGTGTGTGTGTGTGAGTTTTCCTCCTGTTTGGTTGACTAGGGCTGTGAAAAACAAAGTTTAGAGGGGCCATTTATCTCTATCATGTCTGTGTTGTGTGATGCTAGCTTGCCCCTCTCTCTCCTGCTGTTTGTGTCTCCATCTGCCTGCCATTAATATGAGTTAGTAACAGTAATCGAAGCATCTGCTCATTCTGCAGACACACACAAACACACACGCTCACACTCATGCATGCACACACACACACACACACGCACACTCATGCATGCACACACACACACACACACACACGCACACTCATGCATGCACACACACGCACACACACTCACACTCATGCATGCACACACACGCACAGATACGCACACAGTCTGCCCTCATAATTGGCAGCTCACAAAGGGAGAGGAGGACGGATTTGTCACTCAGCAGAGGAGGCCAGACAGGTGGAGGAGACGCATGCTCTAAAGCTGACCCAGGCCACATCCAGGCCTCCTGCTCCTCCTCCTTCTGCGCCTCCTTCTCATCTTCCTCTCCTTCCTCTTCCTCCTCCTCCTCCTCTTCCTCCCCCTCATTCCACTCCTCCTCCTCTACCTCCTCCTAGTCCTTATCCTCCTCCCCCCATTCTACTTCTCCTTGTCCTACTTCTCCTCCTAACCCCCCATTCTCCTCCTGCTTCTACGTCTCACTCTTTGTCCTTGTCTTCCTCCTCCTTCTCCTCCTCCTCCTCCTCCTCCTCCTCCTCCTTCTCCTTCTCCTTCTCCTCCTCTTCTTCAATCCTCCTTTACCACTTGGGGCCACAGCAGAGATAATACTCTCCAGGCTCTGTGACTTTGTGTTCGTCTTCACTCAAAAAAAAGTATTGCCCCCCCCCCTCCTCTCTCCCTCCTCCCCTCCCTCCCTCCCCCTGCCACCCTCCCTCCAAGACATTTGTATTACTTTATGTTCATCAATAGCATAATGACACCGCGGCCGTGTCACCTACACACCCAACAACACCGAGCACGGAGGAAGAGGTGGGGATGGAGGGTGGGATTAGATTAGGTTACGTTTGACCCCCCCAGACTCCCATTCATTACAATGAAGCCGACATGACGGCCCCGCTCCACAACAAAGACACAAGGCAGAAGAGTCTGTCCTCTAATCCAATTCCTCCGCACTCCGTCTTCATCCACGGCCCCTCTGTCGCGTTCGCCGACGAGGCGACGGACGGGAGGGTGATGCACAACGCAGAACACAAAGAGGAGGAGATGATTAGTTTGTGTGACCTCTGTTTGATCCTCTCGATGAATTTTAAATGCTAAATAAATGCTATAGGCCATGGGTCAACGCTGAATGCTGCGTCACGTACCATTGTTTTTAATGTGCGTGAGTGTTAAAGCTAAGTCATGTTGTTTTAATTGTCTCCGATGTGCATGATTGCTAAAACGTGTGTGTGTGTTGTGTGTGTGTGCGTGTGAGAATGGATGCTACTATATTTTAATGACCATACTAAAATTGGCACAAATGAGCACATTGTCATGGTAATCTGTGTTGTGGTATGTTTTGTTGCACTTTCATAGTATGCAACATTAGAGAGTAATGTTGATTGTTTGCTTTTAGTGAAAGTTAAAGGTTAAATTGTTTGATTGAACATTTTTATGAGAGGCAAAGAATAATAATATCCGCAGAACTTTTGAAAGGTGCAGAAGAAAACGTATTCTACAAAAGAATGACACGTGAATTAATCATTTTAAAAGTGAATCATGTGTCATCAGCGATCAAAGTGTCTTAGTAGTTGCCAGTTATTGTGGAAAAAACATGAGGAAAATCATTGAGTTTTAACGGAAGTGCCCGGCCTCACTCAGGAACCAATCCCAAGTGCTCAGCTCAACCCAAATCTATAGCTAATCTTGTTGCTAAATGAATTCATTACTCTACAAAAGATTAATAACTTGACACGACATTGACTGTCTCCAATCGACCATGAAATATGCAGGTTGTGCAATGAACTGGCAACCATGGAATCGAATGGAATTAATGTTATCTCTATCAATGTTATCAATTGTACCTTTAAACCAGCCCTCTCTCTCTCTCTCTGTCCCGTCCAGGCCTACTTTCGCCAGGGGGTTGCCCTGCAGTACCTGGGTCGCCATGCCGACGCGCTGGCCGCGTTCGCCTCCGGTCTGGCCCAGGACCCCAAGAGCCTGCAGCTGCTCGTAGGCATGGTGGAGGCGGCCATGAAGTCACCACTTAGAGGTATTGTCTGTCTGTCTGTCTGTCTGTCTGTCTGTCTGAGCAGTAGGCTACTGTCTCTCTGTTTGTCTGTCTGTCTCAGAGGTAGGCTACTGTCTGTCTGTCTGTCTGTCTGTCTGAGCGGTAGGATAGTCTGTCTGTCTGTCTATCTCTCCGTCTGGCTGAGAGGTAGGCCTCTTTCTATCTATCTGTCTGTCTGAGAGGTAGGGTACTGTCTACCTGTCCATCGGTCTGAGATATAGGATTCTTCTGTCTGTCTGTCTGTCTGTCTGTCTGTCTGTCAGTCGGTCGGTCTCACAAATAGGCTACTGACTGAGAGGTAGGCTACTGTCTGTCTGTTTGTCTTAGAGGTAAGTTTCTGTCTGTCTGGTCTGCCTGTTAGTCTGTTTGACTGCCTGGTCTTCCTGTTTGTCTGTGTGTGTCTGTTCTGCCTGTTTGTCTGTGTGTCTGCCTGTTGTCTGTGTTTGTCTGGATGTCTGTATGCCTGTTTGTCTGTGTGTCTGCCTGTTTGTCTGTGTGTCTGTCTGGTCTGCTGTCTGTTTGAGCTGCACCATCTCCGTCTCAGGCTACCATGCGTGCATAGAGGCTCGGACATGTGTTATAACAACCGTCTCCTGGGGGAGCCACTCCCACTTGTGGTGTCCCAAACGGATAGATGTTCAAACGGCAATAGCAACCCAACACCTGGTGGTAAAACACAAATCTAATGACACCAGGGAAACGGGAACCACTGCCTGAACGGAGGCATAAAAGTGATGGATCCAACCCCCATCGGACACTAAGGAGACTGGAGAGCAGCACAGATGAAGTCATTGAACAGCGTTGGCCATCTGTAGAGACACTGCTCAGGTCCATGGTGCTGAATACCAGCTGTTCAAGCCTCACTGTTTTGGTTTAGTGTCAGCTCAGGACGCACACACACACACACACACACACACACACACACACACACACATGCGCACACGCACAACCACACACACACACACACACACACACACACACACACACACACACACAATGTGTTTAGTTAATATTGTGGTGTTAACTTACCTGTGACTGTATGGGTGTGTACGAACGTGTCCATCCATATGTGCCTCTGTTTATCGAATAAATGTATTAGCATATTCGTATTATCCATCTGTACCTCACGCTCACCTCTTTGTCCTCCTCCACCTCCTCCTCCTTCTTCTCCTCCACCAGACTCCATTGAGCCCACCTACCAGAAGCTGCAGAAGATGAACCTGGACAAGAGCCCCTTCGTGGTGGTGTCTGTGATCGGCCAGGAGCTGGTGAGCCACGGGGCCTACGGGGCCTCCGTGGTGGTCCTGGAGTCGGGCCTGAAGATCGGCACCTGCTCCCTGAAGCTGCGCGGCTCTGTCTTCTCCGCTCTAAGCTCCGCCTACTGGTCGCTCGGCAACAGCGAGAAGAGCGTGGCCTACATGCAGCAGGACCTGGAGGTGGCCAAGACACTGGGTGGGTCCCGCTGACATCAGAGGGTCTGGTGGAGCGACACAGTTTATCCAAAAAATATTTTTTTTTTGTAGAATGAATGACAGAGTAGGTAGTAAGAAGCTAGCATGCTAGCGCTCCCCGAGTGTGTGGTGCCAAAGGTCTGCAGCCTCACCCAGCCCCAGACTAAATCAGCCTGACTTGGGCCAGGTGAGGCTGCTTACACCAGACACCAAACATACATTCTCTACAGTCATATTTTAATAATTTCTCCAAATCCAAAGTGCTTCATGAAGAAAGGACAAAATATAGTTATTAAAATTAAGAAATTGAAATTAAAAAATAAATAATAGGAGGGTAATATAGTGGTTTGTGTGTTTGACCCCCAGCTGGAAGGTACTGTGATTGATTCCGCAGTCTACCTGTGGGCATCCTAACTAACACCTACCCACTCCTTATTAACATGTATCTGAAGTCAATGTGGATAAAAGCTTCTTTTAAACGAAGACTACAATTTTTATATATGAAATCGTAAAGGATCTGGATTCGATCCCCCATATGTCCACAGCCTGTATCTGAATTCACTTTAATTCATTTTGGTTGAAAATTTATTTCTAAATCCTATCTAAAAGACGTGGTGTGTGTGTGTGTCTGTGTGTGTCTGTGTCTGTTCCCTGTCCGCAGGTGACCAGTGTGGGGAGTGTCGGGTTCACGGGAACCTCGGCTCTGCGTTCTTCTCCAGAGGGAACTACCGGGAGGCCTTGACCAATCACAGGACCCAGCTGGTGCTCGCCATGAGACTCAAGGACAGAGAGGTGTGTGCGTGTGTGTGTGTGTGTTTTCCATTCTCTGTATGAGTCTGTTGGTTGTTTCTTGTATATCGATGGTGTGTGTGTGTGTGTGTGTGTGTGTGTGTGTGTGTGTGTGTGTCCAGAGGTGGACAGTACACAAACCAATAATGGCAGGCAGCAAGCATGTCTGTTTCGAACACATTTTCCACTTTGCCATTGAAGAAATCTTGTTCTGTTCTCTACAACAACCTCACCACAATCTCCCACATTACCAACAGACTGCCAGGGTTTGTTATGCAACGGTTCAATTCATTAACACTAAATGTATTTCAATTTACATTTTCATTCATTTTAGCAGACGCGTTTATGCAAAACGGAGGCTGTGAACCACCAGGCATACAATAATTAATTGGAGCCACAACATATTTAGTAAGTGCTGTACGTGACAGACGATTCAGTGTCGATCGTGTGCCTCAATTTTTAATTTGCCATCATGTTCATGATTACAAACAATGTGGGTACAAACCAAGTGGCAGCCATGACAGTTTGTTTGTGAGGCTGAAGCCTGTATGGAGGCTTGCGGTAGTTGGTGGCAGAATGACCCGTCGCTGTTGTTATTCAACGGGTCAGGTTTTTTGTTCGGTTCGCATCTCAATGCCGAGTTCATATTCATGATATATTTATTGCGAGGTCTTGCAGTTGACAGTTATATTTCATTAAGAATTGATTCAGGATGGTATATTAATGAGTTTGGCCATAGATTACTAACCTGATGCACCAGATTCACAGGAAGCCATCACTTGAATCTGTTTAGAAAAGGGCTGGCAAGCTCCTTGGCCGGTGATGACCCAACTGTCTGTCGTCATTGGTGTTTCTGATTATACCACGCCTCATAGCTGCCATTAGGACACTGATTAGTACAAAAGGAACACAAACGGATCATTTGAAGCCTCGTCAGATCAGATCTTGAGAGAGAAACAGGATGAGAACTCACAAGATCGGAACCTGGTCTCACGAGGCTAACAGCTAACTGAAAGGACAAAAAATAACAACGCAAAGTGTAAACCGACCGATGTCTATATGCAAGCAATATTTAGCAAAGGCTACACATCATTGTACACATTGTTAAAAGTACCACACCAGAGTAATTTAACACACTGCCATATTATGGGAAATTCCTCACTGGGCTGGAAACCTCAGCGTAATTTGAAACCACGGCAACACCAGTAGTCCTGCTCACAAGTACTGTCCAGCAAACAGAAATCGCTTAACACAGATGTTGTGATGGATTCTGCTTAGAGCAGCAGTGAGGCAGCTCGATATGACAGAACTAGAGGAGATCGTAGGCCAATCGGCTTTATAGGTTATAGTAGAGTTATGAATACAAGTAGCTATAATCCTTTAACAGGAAGCGCTGACTATAAATTAAGTATTAGTTGACCTACAATGAGATCTGATTGATGATTTCATGACACAAACCTGATCATTAATGTAAGTAATATAGTAATTTAAAAGAAATGTGTATGTATGTGTGTGTGTACATTTTTGTGAGTGTGTGTGTGTGTATCTCCATTGTAGGTCTCATAACCATTGGGGACGTTAGGGACTATTGGGTCCACCACCACTTTTTTTAAATGGCCGATATTGTCCCCGTCACTTTTTAAGAACGCAATTTGTTACACGTGTTCTGAAAAAATAGCTTGCACCAAGAAATGCTAAGGCTATTTGCATATACAATGCAATGTGAATATAGAAGAAACAAAGGTGATATGTCCTAAAAATTTACTACAAAACAAATCCTAATCCTCTATCCTACAGCTTCTAAAATGACCCAAAAGCGTGCTGTTATGCAATCTTTTTTCTCACCATAATTATCTACTCTGACCTCACACCATTCCATTCCTGAGCCTATTTTGAAGACATTTAGTCAGGAGGTCACCACCTCTTTTCAACCCAATTGTGACGGCCTTGGTCTCCTCCATGCGTCTCCATGTGCCTCCAGGCGGCGTCCAGCGCCCTCAGCAGCCTGGGCCACGTGTACACCTCCATCGGGGACTACCCCAACGCCTTGGCCAGCCACAAGCAGTGCGTGCTGCTGGCCCGGCAGAGCCAGTGCCGCCTCTCCGAGGCCCGTCAGCTGGGCAACGTGGGCGCCGTGTACACCGCGCTGGGGGACTTCGCCAACGCTCTGCAGTGCCACGAGCAGCATCTGGACGTCGCCAAGGTAACCAGTGTGTACACACAGTGCTTCATTTGTAAATCAGGAGGTGCCAGGAACACAGCGGGTTCTGCTAATCCGACGGGCCGGGGGGCAGAAAAAAAGTCACATCAGAACCACAGTGCCTGGTGCGCAGACAACACCTATAGGTGCTGCTGGGCTAAACAATGTCCAGCACACCGATAGATAATATTGTTGCATCTTCTGGCATGATAATGGAGCCTGGTAAACACTATGCCCACAATGATGGGGATTATAATTGACCATTTCATCACCACACAGCAAAACAGATGCCCACTCTATGCTGTGGGGCTTACAGCAACATGCCAAAATATGACAACATGACGCATATCACGGCCACAACGATGAGATTTACATGTTTTCATTATTAGCCATTACTCATTTCATCATTTCACAGCACAAACGCTATTATCGCCACCCTGTTGATCCGCTGAAATGACTTTGGCTTATTCTGTAAAGAGAGCGCATAGACGAATTTAGCGATCCTCGTTCTGCCTATTAAACAATTAAATAATTATTTCTACATCGAACATCGAACAATCTGGGAAGTCCCGGAACATGTTCTGGCACAAATTAAGCTCTGTGTTTCCTATAGATGACAGAAACTGCATGTTGCCAAGTTCACATATATGGTCATGCTGACAGCGTTTGGACATTTCCAGGGTAACATATACTGTAGATATAAGCATCTTTATGTTGCCAAGGTAGCATTCTGTATACCGTGGCTAACAGCGTCTACCTATTGCCGATGTAATGTATAATGCATCGCTAAGAACATCTGGATGTTTCCATGGTAACATCTACTGTAGATGACAGCATCTGGAAGTAACATCCAGCTCGCAGCATGTTGACGATGTCATGGTAACATCATGCAACCATCATGTACCACCAGCCATGTGGCAGTTTATATTGGTGCGGTCAGCTCA